>JAJQKJ010000047.1:0-83820 GCA_029574335.1 Rana kukunoris | reverse complement strand
TGAGAGAGGGGGGTCCTGTAGTTGATGGAGAGGGGGTGATACCAATCCTAGTAACGACACTGGGGCTCATCACTGAGTCATACCAAAAAAAAATGGCGCCTAACTTTTTTAGCTGGCTCCTAGATTCAAAGCAAATTTGTCAAGCCCCTGTATGTATATATATATATATATATTATATCTCTATCTATATACATATATATATATATATATATATATATATATATGTATATATCTCTATCTATATATATATATATATATAGATATAGATCTATAGCTATAGACTTGTAAAGAGGGGGCGTTGTAAAGACTAGACAGTGGCCGATAGAGGATTCTTGGGATACTTGCTGGAAAGGGTGGTTTTAATAAATTGAGTTGCACTATGTTTGCTTCCTCTTTTTGTTTATTATCCTACCCATATGAGGCTGATTCCTTGCAAGTGATCCCCTTTGGATGGAAATCCGATCAGTGACCTACTATTTATATATGAAGTGCCTGATAATACTGTCTGTCTGGTGAGTTTGAACCCCTGCGGGGATTTTGATTCCAACACGTGGTGGATTGAGAGTGGGCAGGCTGGTGCACGCTTCCTTTTCCCTATCTGACACTACTTCTGGATAACGCACAGACTTTGGTTGTTTTCTAACATCAAGATTTTCCATCCTTTTGCCTACTATATGGTGGAGTTGGACACCTATATCTATCTTTAGCGCTGTTCTGCATTTATTACCTAATGATTCATTTTGGACTTTGAATGCTTTTTTGTTATTTTGTGACACATTTTTTAACAGCTGCTTTCGTTTATACACATCTATATATCTCAGTTTAGAGGTATATAGTGTACTCTATTTTTTCCTTCAAGGGTACTGTCTGTTGGGCGCTGAGGAGTGTATTATAGGCCTTGAAAATACACTGTTTTGCTATATATATATATATATATATATATATATACCATTACTAATTAAAATCTCTCTCTCTCTCCTCTCTCTCTCTCTCTATATATATATATATATATATATATATATATATATATATATATATATACACACAAACAGTATAGATAGATCTATATCTATAGATAGATGTATATATATTTTTTTACTTTATTTTAAGACTGCAATTAAATATCGTAAACAGTATGAGTGTGAACCTTGTGATCTGAAATAAACAATGTAAGTGTGTATATGTAAGCAAAGCAATATTTCTTTCTGCTATTTACATGGCAGCTAAAGTGACTGTGCTGCTGACCGTAACTCCAGGGTAGAAATATGATATTACTGAACTTCTCAATGTGTGTCATTTTGGTCGACAAATCGATCCATTCACACAGTTGATTACAAATTATAGAATGAAAGAACAAATAAAAAAAAAAAAAAATCGCCCTGGGTTCATCAACAAATATATTGGCCCAGATTCACGTACATCTGCGCATTATTGGACCGGCGTAGCGCACCGCCTTTACGTTAGACTTGCGCAATTTTGCCGCGTAATCACCCTATTCTCGTAGCTTTTGCGAAGGAAATTGCGCATACGTAACGTTTTTCCAGAGGCGTAAGGAGGAGTAATACAAATTGGGAAGGACGTGGGCGTGTTACATTGAAATGAGCCGTGACCCCATGCAAATGAAGGGCCGGCCGGCTCGCGCATGCGCGCTTGAAGGAGACCATGGTCAGCTCCGCTGTGCGCATGCTCACAACTCGGGAGCGGCGCAATCAGTGAAATTGGAAATGGACTAGGGCAACTTTGTGAACTACGCAGACAGCATAAATAGACAGGCACAAACGCACTTCCTTTGCAAAAGTACATCCCTTTGTATCCCTCCCTCTAGAGCAAGGTGCTTTTGTTTGTTTGTGACGTGTCTTTGAGATATTTGGGGACTGTTTTGCAGAGTGATTTTTGTCTTTTATGTGTTTTCTTTTTGTTGTTATTTTGTTTAAATTATATTTTTGCTGGGCATTTTTTTTTTTTGCTCGTCATTTATTTAATTTTTTTGGTTCTGTTTGTGTATGATTTTGGAATGTGGGGGTGATATTCCTGCGGGAAAAGGGGTGTCACCCTCATTTGTGGTGGAGAAGTGATCCCCAGGTCTGTGTGAATGGTGTATGAATGTACAGTGACATAATTGGAGCCGTGGCATGGCGTTGCAGCTCACAAGTCCTGCATGGTGGACTGGTGCCAATCCAATGTGATGAGGATGTGGGGTGTGTGTGCTAGGGACCACAGTGGTGTGCATGCATGCATTCTCATTGTGCCATGATTAATGTGTGTGTTTAACGTGCAAAGATGCATAATGTGAGCTGGCATGAGATGGGGTCATGAGATGGGGTACCAGTGCATATGCAGAGTCACCTTGAAGGGAAAAGACAGGTGGATGTTAGTCATGCATGTGCCTCTTGTGAGGTGTGCATCACGGGAGGGGATAGTCATGCCTGCCACCCATGTCACTCACCAACCAGCCAGCTGTCCCCATACATGTTCTGTTCGAAATCTGTGGGGATGGGGCTCTGATTGTATATGTAGCTGTCATGGGTGTCATGGGTAGTGTCATGTGTTGGGCTGCTGATGTCCTCCTGCAAGGTTGTGGTAATTCCAGGATGGCATGAGGGGTGAATCTGAAGATGCGAGACACCTCAGAATCACTCATGCCAAAGATGTCTATGCGTGTGTGATATATCAAGTGAAGAGTGAGGGGCTTGTATCAGATAAGAATATTGTATTAGATTAGATTAAATTGTAAATTTTATATAAGCAAATAAAAAAAAATAAAAAAAAACATCTCCCGTGCCCTCCTTAGTGCCATCCTCCGTGCCCTCCTCCTTCTTTGTTCATCTAAAGTCAGTAGTATAGCTATGTGCGACGATGCCCCTGGCATGTTGGCATACAGATTGTTGAGCAACACGTGTGACTGCTGAACTCCTCACTAACAGTGTTGCTTTATCTGACAAGTAGACTTTTTTTCTTTTTTTAGACCAGCTTTTATCAGCTCTAATTTTAGACAGGACATTTTGCTGTTGCGCACACTACTGCGTCGCCTGCGCTGCCCCAACGTTGTTTTGTGGATCCCCGTAAGTCCCTCATTAGCATATTTGCAAAATGGTGTGTTATAAACTAAAGAGGGGATCTAACGAAATTACGCGGGACAAAAAAAAGACGATTTTGTAATAAAATTGCCGCGTGCAAACGAAACGCATCGCGCACATTTAGACTTACGCACGCGCATCTCCTGTTGCGCAGGCGTAATCGCTCTGTGAATCTGGGCCATTGTGCCTATTTCTACCTAAACCACAAAAAGACAACCAGATTGTACTAGAATGTGATTGTAGTAGACTGACACACAAGGCCAAGAACATGGCCAAAGACATACAGTATCCACACTGAGTAAAAAAAATATTTCTAAGGTTCTAATATGGTGACGCGTCTGCTGAGTAAGCAAAATTTGGGAATTTACTATTGTAATACCTTCAGTTTAAATTTCAGCAGAAGGCCACATAGAGTCTGGAGTACTTGACAGTCAATTATCTTAGAAATAGGCAAGATAATTATTCACAATATACAATTACTTTGTAAAATTACACATGGGAACATATCATTGTATCTAATTAGTGATGTGTTTCTTGTCAAAGGGCTCTTTTGATGAGTACAGGTTCCATTTAGAGTGACACTTATTCTCCAAAAATAAACCACACACATCCACTACTTAATGGTCCTGTAATTTATTTTTTATAAAATGATATCTCACTGAGTATTTCTTCCTCCTTGTAATGCCCCCCGTGAACATCTCCTTCATATTCCCCCTTCACAAGCCTGTTTGTTTGGAACTGGCAGTGCATGTTAGTTGCTCCGCTCTATGCACACTACACATCCGATTTGGCCATAGTCCCTAGTCCATTTCAGGAGTGAGCAAGAGAGGGTGGCTACGTTCCTACACACAATGAGACCATGGAGAATGAATGTAGCCACCTTCTAACAGGAAGTCAGACCACATCAGCCAAAAAATGAAGGAAGCTGAGAACAATAGAATAGAATAATGGGTATTTTTTGAGTTAAAGAATAAGTTCACCTTTGTACAAAAAATATTAAATGCATATTTTTGCAGGTATAAAACTGTGCATTTATTATGTTTTGTAGCAGGAGCCTGTAAAGCATTGCATCACTGATTCCATGCAGGTCTCCTGCACGCTGTCAGTGTATCTGCGTACAGCTGATACTCGCTGACAGGAAGACTCAATAAACTACCACAGCTCTCCATAGCGCTGTGGTAGTTCATTCAATACTACAAACCGACAGCCGCTAAGGATGTCAGGACTTGTCGTTCATTAATACATAGAGAGCTGTGTGTGTGGAGCCCTGCGCGGACGCACTGCTTTCAAGAACTGGCAACTAGTACAAGGAACTTCTTCCCATGCTGCTGCCACAGAGAGGGGCAGCGGGCAAGGACCGCAACATTGGGAACATGTTACATGTTACACCCTAAAATCAAGTGGAAAATGTAACGTGTTCCCAAAGGTGAACGTATCTTTAAGCCCACATTCACATTGGGCTGATTTAACATGAGACATCCAATGGCACCGCCCGAATCGTTGCAACGTTGACTTTGCTGTGCCATATCGATTCCCAAAAGTCGTTTCTGCACTACTTTTGGCGACTTTGGGGCCAAATTCAATAGATATCTGTGCATGAACCCGAACAGATGTCTGTCAAATAGCCCCCGAAGACAGACTGACACCATACTGTCCACTAGAGAGCTGTCATACGTCACCTTAATGTCCACTATATAGCTGTCATACGTCACCCTGCTGTCCACTATAGAGCTGTTATATGTTACTCTATTTGTCCACTATAGTGCTGTCATACGTCACCCTACTGTCCACTATAGTGCTGTCATATGTCACCTACTGTCCACTATAGAGCTGTCATACGTCACCCTACTGTCCACTATAGAGCTGTTATATGTTACTCTACCTGTCCACTATAGTGCTGTCATACGTCACCCTATTGTCCACTATAGAGCTGTCATACGTCACCCTACTGTCCACTATAGAGCTGTCATACGTCACCCTACTGTCCACTATAGAGCTGTCACACGTCACCCTACTGTCCACTATAGAGCTGTTATAAGTCACCCTACTGTCCACTATAGAGCTGTCATACGTCACCCCACTGTCCACTATAGCGCTGTCATTCGTCACTCTACTGTCCACTATAGAGCTGTCATACATCACTCTACTGTCCACTACAGAGCTGTCATACCTCACCCTACTGTCCACTATAGAGCTGTCATATGTCACCCTACTGTCCACTATAGAGCTTTCATACGTCACCCTACCTACTGTCTACTTTAGAGCTTTCATATGTCACCCTACTGTCCACTACAGAGCTGTCATACCTCACCCCACTGTCCACTATACAGATGCCATACGTGACCCTACTGTCTACTATTGAGCTGTGATACCTCACCCTACTGTCCACTATACAGATGCCATACGTCACCTTACTGTCTACTATAGAGCTGTGATACCTCACCCTACTGTCCACTATAGAGATGCCATACGTCACCCTACTGTCCACGATAGAGCTGTCATACCTCATCCTACTGTCCACTATAGAGCTGTCGAACGCCATCCTACTGTCCACTACAGAGCTGAGACAGAATGAAAGAAGCCAGTGAATACCAAAAAACTCCATCACAGACCAAACACGTAATTACGAAAAATCACAGCTCTAGATCTCCTTGGGACTTAGAAGAACAGTATCAGAAGGTGGAACCAAAGGACGGAAACACATACTTGATTCTGATATCACAAATTTGAATGTCTGATGCTGGAGTTAATATTATAAAGAATTTCCTGTTGAAAATGAAACTGGCTGATGAGGATGTTTCAATCTTGTATTGATTTTTTTTTTTTTCTGACATAAGTTCCCCTCTGTAAAACGTAAGCAGCAGGGGGATCTCGTCCACACGTGTAGAGGAAATATGACTTGATTACGACCCCAATTCACATTATGCCAAGACTAAACAATGTGCCAACAATCTGATACAAACAATGGATCACTCATCTCGAATACTGAGACAGAACACATCACCATACTGTCACCAGCCTGCTTAGGGACTTGAGAACACATTGCGCAGGGAATTACGCATTAAATGAGCACTGTGGCAGCAGGTAAACCATCATTACTATTACTGAGAAATAGCATGGACAATAAATATATAAGCTTGCTGTTGTGTGCAGCTTTCATCTGCTCAGCGCTCTTGGTGTGATCCCCCTGTCATTCTGTAAAGTGGGTCATTATTCCTACTTACTAGTCAGATACACATGCTAACAAGACGGGAGAGATTTCTGATGGTGTGCATCTATAGATGATGTGAAGGGTAATAAAAAAGAATGACAAGATATCTCCTTGAACTTCACTCCTTAGATGACCCCTGACAAACATCACATTTATAACAATTACAGTCTTTGGGTTTATCGCAGAATTATTTCATGACATTAATTGTACGCTCTTTAAAAGACTGATGTCATTTGGACCTCCCATTACAGCAACCTATAGGTGACCATACACTCTTTAATTCTTGTATTTAATTAATTTCTATTATTAATATTATTATTATTATTATTATTAATAATATACAGAGTTCATACCCTTTAAATTACTGATGTCATTTGGACCCCCTCCCTCTTCATTACAGCAACCTAAAGGTGACCATACACTCTTTAATTCTTGTATCTAATTAATTACGATTATTATTATCATTATTATTATTATTATCATTATTATTATTATTATTATTATTCTACAGAATTCACTCCCTTTAAATTACTGATGTCATTTGGCACCCCCCATTATAGCAACCTAAAGGTGACCATACACTCTTTAATTCTTGTATTTAATTAATTTCTATTATTAATATTATTATTATTATTATTATTATTAATAATATACAGAGTTCATACCCTTTAAATTACTGATGTCATTTGGACCCCCCCTCCCTCTTCATTACAGCAACCTAAAGGTGACCATACACTCTTTAATTCTTGTATCTAATTAATTACGATTATTATTATCATTATTATTATTATTATCATTATTATTATTATTATTCTACAGAATTCACTCCCTTTAAATTACTGATGTCATTTGGCACCCCCCATTATAGCAACCTAAAGGTGACCATACACTCTTTAATTCTTGTATCTAATTAATTAATTATTATTATTATTATTATTATTATTATACAGAGTTCATACCCTTTAAATTACTAGTGTCATTTGGCACCCCCCCCCCCCATTACAGAAAAACAAAAGAGACTATACATTATTTAATTCTTGTATTTAATTAATTAATTATTATTATTATTATTATTATTATTAATATACAGAGTTCATACCCTTTAAATTACTGATGTCATTTGGCACCCCCATTACAGTAACCCAAAGGTGACCATACGCTCTTTAATGCTTGTATCTAATTAATTACTATTATTATTATTACACAGAGTTCACACCCTTTAAATTACTGATGTCATTTGGACCCCCCATTACAGCAACCTAAAGGTGACCATACACTCTTTAATTCTTGTATCTAATCAATTATTATTATTATTAATATTATTATAATACAGAGTTCACACCCTTTAAATTACTGATGTCATTTGGACCCCCACCACCCCTTTACAGCAACCTGAAGGTGACAGTACACTCTTCAATGTTTGTATGTGATCAATTATTATTATTATTATACAGGATTTATATTAAATAACAGTTTAGCGCTTTACAAAATAAAACAGACAGCACAGTTCCAATACAATGCAATACAGAAGGAACCAATCCATCAAAACGAATGGATCCGCAAACAATCCAAAAGCCATAACGGATCGATTTAGATCGGCGATTCGATCGGCAGGGCAAAAAACATGATCAATCGTTTTGCATCGATCGGGGCACCACCGAAACACTTTGTTCTGGAATATAACTGGTTTATTATGAAATGACTAAATCGATAATTTATGATCGCAAATTACGATCGTTCTCAACTATCGAAATGTATTTTCTTGTGTCGAATGAGATCAATTATCCATCGATCGGAAAATAAATGGATCATTTATTGAAGTGTGTATGGTCACCATTAGCCGCTGTAGAACTACAAATCCCAGCACGCCAAGCATCTGGCTGGGTGGTCATGCTATGACTTGTAGTTCCACACATCTTTAGCCAGAATCACAAGCAGACAAAAGGCAAATGCTGTCAACAAGTATCTGTGTTTACCTGGATGGGGGATTTCAGCACTAAACCTTATACAACATCCATGTCAGTGACAGCAAAGCAGGACACAAATCATTGCATGCTCCAATCTCTGTCCTATGTGACAAGATCCAAGTTCAGCACCTTGTCAGGGATTACCTGTAGAGCAGTCAGCACTGCCATGATCATCAGATTATATGTATGGTAACCTCGATGCCCCCAAATTCCCCAAACCACTCAACAGTGCAGCCTGCAATCCCAACAGTGCTGATGGCTGCCTCCCTCCCTTCCCCCCCCCCCCCCCCAAAAAAAAGTACTGCACCAATGACAGGAGTGTGGTCAGCGTGTCCCCCTCCTGTACTCACCAGACTGATAGAGATCAGAGCAGAAGACCAAGGTGGAAGAAGGGAAGAGCAAGATCCTGAATGAAAGTGTCCACAGATCCATTCCCCTGGAAGGCTGCAGCTGGAGATAGGAGTGCAGAGAGTGAGTGGCAGGATTCCCCTAGATAGAGCAGGTTGTTAATTTCCTCCGATCCTGAGAGGGACTGGCTCAGCTCCGGGGGATGCCTTTTATTTCTGCTCCTTCTTATGGATTGTAGACAGGAGAAGGCAAAGGGGAACCCTACAGACGCTTCCCAGCAACTACACTCACACCAACTCATTGTACGGATCCTATTACCGGACCGATCATGTGACAGGATACATACATACTACACAGACAGAAAGGATACACGGGATAGCTACATACATGGTACTACACACTCAGGATAGCTACATACATACTACACACTACACAGGATACATACATACTACACAGACAGAAAGGATACACGGGATAGCTACATACATGATACTACACACTCAGGATAGCTACATACATACTACACAGACAGAAAGGATACACGGGATAGCTACATACATGATACTACACACTCAGGATAGCTACATACATACTACACAGACAGAAAGGATACACGGGATAGCTACATACATGATACTACACACACAGGATAGCTACATACATACTACACAGACAGAAAGGATACACGGGATAGCTACATACATGATACTACACACACAGGATAGCTACATACATACTACACAGACAGAAAGGATACACGGGATAGCTACATACATGATACTACACACTCAGGATAGCTACATACATACTACACAGACAGAAAGGATACACGGGATAGCTACATACATGATACTACACACTCAGGATAGCTACATACATACTACACAGACAGAAAGGATACACGGGATAGCTACATACATGATACTACACACACAGGATAGCTACATACATACTACACAGACAGAAAGGATACACGGGATAGCTACATACATGATACTACACACACAGGATAGCTACATACATACTACACAGACAGAAAGGATACACGGGATAGCTACATACATGATACTACACACACAGGATAGCTACATACATACTATACAGACAGAAAGGATACATGCATACTATACACACGGGATAGCTACATACATACTACACACACAGAAAAGATACATGCATACTATACACACGGGATAGCTACATACATACTACACACACAGGGCAGCTACATACTACACACACATGATACATACATATTCTACACACAAGATAGCTACATACATACTACACAGAAAGGATACAGTACATGCATACTATACACACAGAATAGCTACATACATTCTACACAGACAGGATAGCTACATACTATACACACAGGATAGCTACATACATTCTACACAGGATACATACATACTATACACACACGGGATAGCTACATACATACTATACACACATGATAGCTACATACATTCTACACAGACAAGATACATACATACTATACACACAGGATAGCTACATACATTCTACACAGACAGGATACATACATACTATACACACAGGATAGCTACATACATACTACACAGACAGGATAGCTACATACTATACACACAGGATAGCTACATACATTCTACACATGATGCATACATACTATACACACTGGATAGCTACATACATACTATACACACAGGATAGCTACATACATTCTACACAGACAGGATAGCTACATACTATACACACAGGATAGCTACATACATTCTACACAGGATACACACTACAGACACAGGATAGTTACATACTGCAAAGCATACATACTACACAGTTCAAATACTACAGACACAGGGGGATACATACTACACACAATACATACTACAGACACAGGATAGTTACATACTACACAGGATACATACTACAGACACAGGATAGTTACATACTATACAGGATACACACTACACAGGATACACACTACAGACACAGGATAGTTACATACTACACAGCATACATACTGCACAGATCAAATACTACAGACACATGAGGATACATACTACACAAGATACATACTACATAGGATACATACTACAGACACAGGATAGTTACATACTACATATGATACATACTAAAGACACATGATATTTACATGCTACACAGGATACATACTACAAACACAAGAGGACACATACTACACAGGATACATACATACTACAGACACATGATACATACTA
This sequence comes from Rana kukunoris, assembly GCA_029574335.1. Lineage (NCBI taxonomy): Eukaryota > Metazoa > Chordata > Amphibia > Anura > Ranidae > Rana > Rana kukunoris. The sequence continues at coordinate 72,998 of JAJQKJ010000047.1, read as the reverse complement.
CAAATGATACATGCTACAGACACATTATACGTACTACACAGGATACACACTACACACAGGATACATACTACAGACACAGGAGGATACATATTACACAGGATAGATACTACAGACACAGGATAGCTACATACTGCAGATGATCCCCAGATCTCTCCATAAGGAAGACCAGTCATTCTTATTTTTATTACAAGGGATGTTTACATTCCTTGTATTAGGAATAAAAGTGATGAAAAAATTAAAATAATAAACATTAAATGTAAATTCATAGAGTGTAAAAAAAAATCAAAGAAAAAACAAACTAAACTATATATAAATGTAAGTGCCCCATCCCTCTGTGCTTGCATGCATAAGCGAACACACACATGTGAGGTATTGCTGCAAACGTTAAAGCTCTGTAACTCTAAACAGGTAACCTGTAGACATTTTGAAAGTGTAACCTAAGGAGATTTCTAATTACTGTAGTTTGTCGCGATTTCATAAGCGTGTACATTTTACCCACTTCAGCCCCAGAAGGATTTGCCCCCTTAAAGCGGATCTCCACCCTAAAGTGAAGATCCGCTGATCCGAACAATCCCCCCCTCCGGTGTCACAATTGACACCTTTCAGGGGGGAGGGGGGTGCAGATAGACATGTATCTGCACCCACTTCCGGCCCAGCATTCACGGGCAAAAGACGGGCATTGCATCACATCCCGTCTCCCGCCCGTTGTGTGCTGGGAACACTCGGCTCCCAGCACACAGCTGGAGCCAATATCGGGGGCGCAGCGCAGCTCGCGCATGCGCCGTAGGGAACCGGGCAGTGAAGCCGCAGCGCTTCACTTCCTGGTTCCCTCACCGTGGATTGAGGGGGGAGCAGCAGGGTGACGAGCGATTGCTCATCCTCTGCTGCGGACGGCGCTGGACTCCAGGACAGGTAAGTGTCCCAATATTAAAAGTCAGCAGCTGCAGTATTTGTTGCTGCTGGCTTTTAATATTTTTTTATTTGTGAACCATCCGCTTTAATGACCGGGCCATTTTTGCGATACAACACTGTGTCGCTTTAACTGACAATTGCGCGGTCGTGCGATGTTGTACCCAAATATAAAAAAACATTTTTTCTCTCTAATAGAACTTCTCTTTTGGTGGTATTTGATCACCTCTGTGGCTTTTATTTTTTTTGCTCTATAAACAAAAAAAGACTTGAAAAAAAAAATATATATATATTTTTTTACGTTTTGCTATATTAAATATCCAAAAGTGTTTAAAACAAATTTCTTCATCTGTTTAGGCCAATATATATTCTTCTACATTCTTTTGGTAAAAAAAATAGCAATAAGCGTATATTGATTGGTTTGCGCAAAAGTTATAGCGTCTACAAAATAGGGGGTTTTGTTGAATTGAGCCACCTGAGCCATCACATTCCATCCCCCGTCAACACATACATGCACAGCCGCTTCCACAAACACCGCTCACGTGGCCCAAGCAGCCAATCGGACCACAAGGCGACCATAGAAACACAGGGCCAGATTCACGTACATCGGCGCATTTTTAGACCGGCGTAGTGCAACTCCTTTAAGTTAGACCGGCTTAATTTCGAGGCGCAAGTACCGTATCCTCGTAGTATTTTCGGCCAAATTTGCACCGGTGCAATGTAAATTCCGAGGCGTAAGGCGGTGTAATTCAAAGTGGGAAGGATGTGGGCGTGTTCCATTGAAATGAGCCGTGACCCCATGCAAATGAAGGGCCGGCCAGACTGGGCATGTGCACATGAAGCAGACTATGGTCACCACCTCTCTGAGCATGCTCAGAACTCGGCACAGCGCAATCAGTTAGATAGGAACTAGGCCTGTCAGACTTAGTGAGCTATGCACAGTGCTTAAATGCCCTTCCATTGCAAAAGTACATCCAATTTTTTTTCCTTCCTGAAGCAAGGTGCTTTTATTCCGTTGTCTGTTGCTGTTTGGAGGTTTGTGTCGTGTCGGTGTATATATATATATATATATATATATATATATATATATATATATATTAGGGCTGTGCAAATTAACTTTTAATTAATCGATTAATCTTTAATTTTTTTGATCGATCAAAATATTTTTGATCGATTAAAATTCTTTTGATTGGTACTCGCCTCTCCGCCGGCTTCTGGGCCTTCAAGGAGTTCCGTCGGAGATACGGTAACGTCACGGACACCGGCGGGGCTTGCAGTGTCCATCTGAAGGGCTCCTTTGCTGTGCCTTCATATCTGCATGTCGACGGGACCTTATTATCTGCCACACGCAAGGGCTGTTACACTTCCCTCTATCACTTACCTCTATTAACCTGGGATTCTATAACCATCCACTGGGAGTTGTGATAGTTCCCTTCATGGGACATCTACATGCCAACAGACTGATGTTAACCTCTCCTCATCTGGATTCAGCAGTGGTATCGTTGTACACATTTTTATACCAGTAACATACTTAGCTACATGTTTTTATGACTGCTTTTGCTACCGTTTGGTATTACTCGCACCATTTTTACAGTTTATGTAGCTACATCGATTTTATCTCCAGTGCAATATTTATTTTGTTACCTACTTGAAGATTATAGAAGTTTTAATGCTATTCCTATCGAGCCCTGCCTTGTGTGTTTTTTGTATCCTGCTATCCATTTTTCCAGTGGTTGGTAGCTGCACTGGGAATCAGCCGGCAAGAGATCAGCTAAAAGTAGTTGGATCTGTATGTGCGTTATAATTAATCGAAATTAGTCGATTAATCGATTAAAATAAAAAACGATTAATCGAACACAAAAATTTCGATCAGTAACAGCCCTAATATATATATATATATATAATATTAAATAAGATAATTATAATAATGGTATATGGAGGGGGTGCTAATATTGAATAATAAGAGAATAAACAATAAAGTGAAATCTAATAAATGGTCCGTCTGAACCAACAATAGCAGACTTAGGCCCAGATTCACAGAGCGATTACGCCTGCGCAACTGGTGTTGCGCGTGCGTAAGTCTAAATGTGCGCGTGCGTTTAGATGCGCGCGATTCAGAAAACGATTTACGCCAGAAATCTACTTTTTTTTGTCCGGCGTAATTTCGTTAGACAGACGCATCCGTCCGCGCAAAAATGCGCTAGACACACCATTGATTTGCTAGTCAAATATGCTAATGAGGGAGTTGCGGGGATCCACAAAAAAACGCAGTTGCTGCGCAGGCTACGCGATGTGCGCAACAGCAAAATGTCCTGTCTAAAGTTAGAGCACATAAAAGCTGGTCTAAATTTTGAAAAAACGTCTACATCTCACAGAAAGCAACACCGTTACTGAGGAGCAGACCACACACACGTGTTGCACTACAATTTGACTGCCAACATGCCAGGGGCATCGTCGCTCATAGCTGCACTAGTGAATTTAGATGACCAAAGAAGGAGGAGGGCACGGAGGATGGCACGGGAGAGGGTATACCGCACACGCATAGACCTGTTTGGCATGAGTGATTCTGAGGTGTATCGCATCTTCAAATTCCCCCCTCATGCCATCCTGGAATTAACCACAACCCTGCATGAGGACATCACCAGCCCAACACAACGCTCACATCCAGTGCAGACACTGGTCAAGGTCCTGGCAACACTCTATGTCCTTGCCAGTGGCTCTTTTCAGCGTACAAGTGGAGTGGTGGCTGGGATGTCACAATCCACCATGAGCAGATGTGTGCACCAGGTTGTCCCAGCAATCCTCACACGCTTGGCCAACCAAATCATCAAACACACCACTGAGGACCTGCGGCTGAAGGCAATGACAGATTTCTACAGAATTGCCAGATTCCCACGCACCATCGGGGCCATTGATTGCACACATGTGGCACTCCAGCCCCCCCATGACACAGAGCACATGTACCACAATCGGAAGAATTGGCACTCCATCAACGTACAGGTGATAGTTGATGCCCAAGGACTCATATGGCACGTCCGTGCCAAACACCCCGGATCCACCCATGACAGCTACATCTACAATCAATGCCACATCCGAATGGAATTCTATCAGAACGTGTATGGGAACACCTGGCTGGTTGGTGAGTGACATGGGAGTCAGGCATGACTATCCCCTCCCGTGATGCACACCTCACAAGTGGCACATGCATGACTAACATTCTCCTGTCTTTTCCCTTCCAGGTGACTCTGCATATGCACTGGGACCCCATCTCATGACTCCTATCCGGAACCCCCAAACCCCAGGGGAGGAAAGATACAATCAAGCACACATCAAAACCCGAGCAGTGGTGGAGCGCACCTTTGGCCTCCTGAAGTCACGTTTCCGATGCCTGGATAAGTCTGGGGGTACACTGTTGTATTCCCCAAACTTCGTGTGCCATATCATCGTTGCATGTTGCATGCTGCACAATCTCGCAGTGAGGAAGGGCCTGCAGGTTGAGCTACGTGATGACCTGACCCCCCAACCAGACAATCAATCCCCAACCGAGGATACCCCGTCTTCTGAGGGAAGAGCAGTCAGGAGACAGCTCATATTGGGCATCTTTGCACGTTAAACACACACATTAATCATGGCACAATGAGAATGCATGCATGCACACCACTGTGGTCCCTAGCACACACACCCCACATCCTCATCAAATTGGATTGGCACCAGTCCACCATGCACGACTGGTGAGCAGTAACACCACGTCAAGGCTCCAATTATGTCACTGTACATTCATACACCATTCACACGGACCTGGGAATCACTTCTCCCTGGTTCTGGGGAACCCTTCTCCACCAAAATTGAGGATGACACCCCTTTTCCAGCAGGAATGTCACCCCCACATTCAAACAGCATGCACAACCCAAAATTTAAAAAAAATGTCAGCCAAAAAAAAAAAAAAAAGCCAAAAAAGTAAGCCAAAAAAAAAAGCCAAAAAAGTAAGCCAAAAAAAAAAAAAAGGGGAAAGAAAAATTATTGCCCTCTGCGTGAGCCACGCCTGGGGCGCCCCCGGCCACGGCCCCGGCCCCTCAGGGGAGACTCATGGGGGAGGGGCAAACCCGGGGAAGGAGGAGCAGCCCCTGATATCTGCCCACCTGGCGGCCTGCCCTCCAAGGCCACGGCAATTCTGTCCAGGGAAGCACCAAGTGTTGCCGTGTTGGCCTGGATAGCCTGGGTAAGGGCCCTCACATCCTGCCCAACGCCTGCTGCTGTAGACTGCAGTTCATTTAGGCAGGTTGTGAAAGCCCGGGAGTGGGAGTCCAGGTTACCCAGCGTATCCTTCATGGAGGACAGGCTCTCCTCCACCCGCCCAAAAGTCTGGCAGAGCTGTCCCAGATGGCGGGTCTGGAGGGCCTGGTCCCTTCGCAGACTGGCGGGCAGGAGATTGGGCGCCCCCCTGGTGCTCTGGGATGACATCCTGCCTCCAGCTGATGGTTGTGGGCGGGGAGAAGGGGAGGCCCTTGTGAGGGGAGCCATGTTGGGGGAGGAGGGGGGGGCTCCCCCTTAGGGAGGGCAGGCTTCTGCCAGCCAGAGGGGAAGAGTCCGCACAAACCACTCGTCCAGTGCCTGACTCCTCCTCCTCATGATCTTCCTCCTCATGATTATCCTCCTCCTCATGATCGTCCTCCTCCTCATGATCGTCCTCCTCCTCTTGAACCTCCTCCGCGGACTGTGGCCTTGTTGGGGGGGCCTCATTAGGCTGCTGTCCTGGGGTTGGAGCGGTCAGGCCAGATGGCCCTGTACCCTCCTGCACATCTGTGGATGACACAAACCATTCACAGGTTGGAGGATCCACACTTGGCACATATTCCCTTTCACCCCCTCCCCCACACATGCTACACACCTGATAGAAAAAAAAACCTTACCTGGCACCACGGGGACCGGACTTGTGTCAAAGCCTGGCAGGCCCTCCACTTCATGCCGGTGAAAGGTCAGGGCCACCACATGCTCCGTCGCTGTAAGCCTAATACGGCATGGTGGGCCCCCTCCTGTGCCCCTGGCATGGGCATGCATTGCGACCAGTTTTTTTTTCACCTGACGCCAGAGATCGTTTATTTTTTTGTCAATCCCAGACCGGGTCCGTGTCTCCCCCTCCCCCGATGAATTCACCTGCTCCGTGATCCTATCCAAAATCTCCCTCCTCCTGGCCGGGGTGGTGGTGGCACTCTGCGGGCCGTGGAGAAAACGCCCATACTCGCTAATGGCCCGGGCATGAATTCTTTTTTCCCCCACAGTAAAATTCAGCTTTCTTTTTCTCTCTGTCATACTTCCAAACAAACTCACTACCAGTCACCAAAAATCAGTCACAAATACAAGCACAACCAATCAGGCAAGAACACACACAAAGAGAAAACGAACACCCAAAAATCACACTAGCACTTAGCAAGAAACAGTCACAAAAAAATCAAAAAGAAAAAATAAAGCAAGAAAACAAACGCTCAGAAATATATCAATCAAACAAACAGTCTCTCAAACACTTATCAAAAAACACTTTCACAAATATACCAACAAGAACTTGATCACACAGAACACTAATCTGACAACTACAAGACACACTGCAACAAATCAAAAATAGAAAATTACTACATAGGGTAGTAGAGAGGCGGACTTTTTCAGGCAATCACAAGGACATAAAAGTTAAGAAAAAATATTTAATTATATATCATAAAATCCAAAAACAAAGAATAAAATATACAAAAACAGGGTATACAGAGTATATATGAGCAATATTAGCTTGCATCTCGCCTACGCGTTTCGCCTAGCGGCTTCTTCAGGGCGAGTTTGAGAGAGGGCTGATAGTATATAATTGCTAATTTCATACATCAAAAGAATTGCTATCCATCCGATTATATCGAAGATGAAGAAATAAGTATCCGTATGGCTTGTAAGAGCTCAATGATGCAGACAAAGTACACCAAAATACACGGAAAAAGTATCCTATGGTTGGCAGCGAGTCATCATATAAAGATGAACAAATGTATTTCTGAAATAAAGCCAGAAATCAAGAAACAGACCCGGGACTAATCACAGCAGTGAACATGGAACATAACCAGGGAGGAGTAAGTATCCAATCAAATAGGCTAGACCAGGTTATAGTGTCCAATATAGGGCAGCCCAGTAAGTCAGGAGCCTTGGTATAGAACGCTGTTCGTGTGTCCCGGGGGGGTTTAGCCTGTGCTGCACAAGGGTGTGCAGCACAGGCTAAACCCCCCCGGGACACACGAACAGCGTTCTATACCAAGGCTCCTGACTTACTGGGCTGTCCTATATTGGACACTATAACCTGGTCTAGCCTATTTGATTGTATACTTACTCCTCCCTGGTTATGTTCCATGTTCACTGCTGTGATTAGTCCCGGGTCTGTTTCTTGATTTCTGGCTTTATTTCAGAAATACATTTGTTCATCTTTATATGATGACTCGCTGCCAACCATAGGATACTTTTTCCGTGTATTTTGGTGTACTTTGTCTGCCGCATTGAGCTCTTACAAGCCATACGGATACTTATTTCTTCATCTTCGATATAATCGGATGGATAGCAATTCTTTTGATGTATGAAATTAGCAATTATATACTATCAGCCCTCTCTCAAACTCGCCCTGAAGAAGCCGCTAGGCGAAACGCGTAGGCGAGATGCAAGCTAATATTGCTCATATATACTCTGTATACCCTGTTTTTGTATATTTTATTCTTTGTTTTTGGATTTTATGATATATAATTAAATATTTTTTCTTAACTTTTATGTCCTTGTGATTGCCTGAAAAAGTCCGCCTCTCTACTACCCTATGTAGTCATTTTCTATTTTTGATTCAATTATTTCGGATATCGGCTATATGTGAGTGCTTTTATGTTTCCCCGTTCCCTACATTTTTGAACACTGCAACGAACAACAGGAACAAAAGCACTTGGTTAAATGGGAAGGGACACAAAGGGATGTACTTTTTCAATGCAAGTGCGTTTGTGTGTGTCTATTTATGCTGTCTGCGTAGTTCACAACGTTGCCCTAGTCCATTTCCAATTTCACTGATTGCGCCGCTCCCGAGTTGTGAGCATGCGCACAGCGGAGCTGACATGGTCTCCTTCACGCGCGCATGCGCGAGCCGGCCGGCCCTTCATTTACATGGGGTCACGGCTCATTTCAATGTAACACGCCCACGTCCCTCCCAATTTGTATTACTCCTCCTTACGCCTCAGGAAAAAACCTTACGCTTGCGCAATTTCCTGCGCAAAAGCTACGTGAATCGGGGGATTACGTGGCTAGATGGCGCAAGTCTAACGTAATGGCGGTGCGCTACGCCGGACCGATAATGCACCGATGTACGTGAATCTGGGCCTTAGTGAGCAGCAACACACTGAAAATGGTGAAATAGAAATAGATTGTACAAGAAAAAATGAATAAATAAATAAACTCAAGTCCATTCAAAGAGTGTTAGATAAAGTCCAATCAAGGCTAATCGTTCTCAGATGCAAATTGTAGAAAATGAATTGTAAAAGGTGTCCACCTCCACCAAGAAGATCCCCCAAATGTGCACTAATGGATGGCTCCTTACCGCACGGTGTTGACCTGATTGTTTAGAAAAGGTCAAATACAGCAGTTGGTCACTAAACCAGTTGAATTATTCAGCTGCGCAGCTCTATGTTTCCCAGAATCAAACACTCTCATGAAGGAGGGAGAGGGGAAACCACCATAGTGAAGTACAGTTTATTTAAAATATGTCACAGATAAAACAGCATAGCCAAATGGCATCTTACTTTAGTAGTGCCTAGGACCCGGCACTGAGGCTGGTCAGCATGGCAGGATGGGCTATGATGGGAGTTCCTCGCTGGGGAACTGGCGTGTAGTCCAAGCCAGATAAGGGTTCCTCGCTAGGGAGCTGGCGTGCGTTCCAAGCCAGAAGACCAGCGGGACCGGAAGTGCATTGTTTTTACGTATCCAGGCGCTTCGACGTACGTTTCGTGATTAACACGTCGTCAGGAAGCAGATAGCTGCCATAACCCCGGTATTTTTAAAAACGGCGGGCAGTCCACTTTCAGATAAAAGTGGTCTCTGTGGCAGATTCACAGCGAGATCACTTTTATCGGTGGCGGGAGAGGTGAACACCCCCCTCCCGCCGCATCCCAGTCATGTCCGCCGCTTACTGGAGCCGTCGGTAGCGCCAGAGACGATCCAATCCTTTCCTCTCAAAGGCTGGAAGTCAAGTTAAGGAATGATGGCCCCAACTCGACTCCATACCATCGGATGTGACTTCAAAGTCACTTCCGTCCAATGGTCTTAAAGGGGAATTTTTTTTATTTTGCCACTGACATCTTTATGCTATTCACTACACAGGGAAAGATTTTATAAGGAAACACAGGCCAGCCATTTCGGTGAACCTGTTGCTGGTGAGTTGCCAGTTGCCACTATAGAAGGAACTGCATGTGTCATCAGTCTAATCACAGTTACAAATCGCTAATGCCGACTATTAACAGCAATTTGTAGCTAGCAATTTAATGGCTACAGTCACTGGAGATTTCTTACAGCAATGGGTTGTACTCTGCTACATTTTACTACAAAGCGATTGCAGCTAATTTAAAGTAATACTATACACACAATTAATGTACATTGTCCCTTCTATTTTTGTATTTGGATGATGGTACTGTAATTATTTTTATTAAAAAAATCATCCAAGTCCTTTTTTACTAATCAATATACAGCTGCCACAGGACCCAGATCTTTCCCAGATTGTCTGCAGGGAAACATAAGCAGGAGGAGCTTCAAGTCTTCTGCTGCTGGTCACATGTTCAAAATAAAAAACTGCCTTTGCAATACAGAGTAAAAATAAATAAATAATATCAATAAACTGTAAATTGTTATTTAAATATAAATTTTAATTCAAATATTTATAATTTTTTGGGCAATAACATGGTGTGGGCGTATTTCTTCCAGTTACAGGCTGTATTACACCCCTCAAGCCTGTGTAAATTAGAGGGAGATGAAGCCTCTATTAATCTACATGTAATATCCCACCCCCATTGTGTTTAGCTGGTTTGTGGGCGAGGAGGAGGGAGGGAGTGGGCTGTCTTTGACCACTGTGTATACGCCCACATGTGTGACTCTATAGTTACATGGGCTGCTCAGATGTGATAGAGAGGAAATGCTCAGCATAAAAACTGACTGAAAACTGAGCATGTGCTGCCAACACTGCTCTGCAAAACCCCTAACTGCATTGGGGACATGATCAAAGGGTGGAGATATAGAACATCAGAATCAACCAGGTTTTTTGCAGAATACAGAAAACAAATCTCATAGTGACTAAGTGGGTATGAAGAGCATGTAATACACCATTTATTGATAGATTTTTATGATGTGGTTTTAGTCACACTTTAAGAATTTAGTGCGATTGTCGCTAGCGATTTTTCTGCTGAGCCAAAACACTGACGAATCTCGATCACTGAGTGATAGAACAACGAATCGCTTTTAATTTGTTTACGGTTAGTGATCCCATATGAGAGAGCAGCATTGTTTCCCTAGGACAAGAAGTGTGATAAAACTCCTCCTAACACCTCCTCCTCTCCTCTTCTTTATAACATGGAGTGGAGGGTGCTGCAGTCCACAAAAGTGGTGAAACAGTATTAGAGCTTGCACACGTGAGAGTATCCTATAAAATGCAGCCTCTTTTGTTTACTTTAAATATATATATATGAATAAATTCAAAACTTTTTTTGTTTTGGATAGCATGGAAATGGATCAGAACATCCCCGTGTCTAATTTTTTTGCTGTCTGTGTTCCCATTAACCCCCCTGCCGGTATCCCCGAGCGCGACTCGGGGTGGATTTTTCATGTAAATATCGATATCCCCGAGTCGCGCTCGGGGTGAATATGCATAGCCTGCAGCGCGCTGGCTTACCTTTTTATCCAGGCGGGGTACTGTACTTACCTTGTCCCTGGATCCAGCGATGCATCCCCGCTGTGTGAGCGAGTGGCGTCCTCCATTCGACTCACACAGTGCCCGCGCGCCGCCGATCTCCGTTCCCTGCGACGTAACGGCGCACGGGGGCGGAGACCGGCGGCAAATTCAAAAAAGTAAACAAACACATTACATACAGAATACTGTAATCTTATTTTTTTTTTTTTTATGGTTGAACTGGATGGACTTGTGTCTTTTTTCAACCTGACTAACTATGTAACTATGTAACAGTACTGTATGTAAAAAGTACACCCCCCCCCCTGTCCCTAGTGGTCTGCCCAGTGCCCTGCATGTTCTTTTACATAATAAAAACATTTTTTTTGTGCCTGCAAACTGTAGATTGTCCATAGCAACCAAAAGTGTCCCTTTATGTCAAAAGTGATTTTAGAGCAGCTAGAAAACAACGATAATAAATGATAATCACTTGCAGAATTGAGCGATAGCGATTTGTGGGGAAATTCGTCATAAAAAAATAAAAGTAATGACAGCGACAATTCTGCAACTGAGCAAATTTCAGTGATTTTGATTTGATTACATTAGTGAATAATTTTTATTATAATTACATTATTATTTGTTATAATTATTTATAGTTATTTATTATATTATATTTTTATGATTTTGTGTTTCAAACTTTATCATACCCGGGATGTCTACTAGACTCTGGTTTGGACAAATTTAAGTGAGTTATTCCTAAAAATTGCAGGCCTACAGTATAAAACGCAGAATTTCCATGCAAAATAATTGTACCGCTTTTGGTACGTAATTCCAGACAGAATCATACCGCCAGGGAGGTTAAGGAGATTTAGGGTCCTTTCACACTAGCGGACCGTTCATCCGCACATTACAAGTCCGTTTACGGACTTGTAATGAGCCCCTATGGGAGCGGATCCGTTAGCGGATGATGTTGCCTACACGTTAGCATCCTCTAACGTCCGCCAGATCCGCATCCGTTTTTGCGGACGGAAGAATGTCCTATTTTTCTTCCGTCCGGCCAAACGGATCGGATGCAAATGGACAGACGGTCCGTTTCCATCCGACTCCCCATAGGGGAGAGCGGAGGAGAGACAGGGCGGTCCCTGCACAGTGTGCGGGGACCGCCCTGTCCGCCGACAGCTGAGCGGAGACCCCCCGCTGAGCTGACGGACACACGGAGCGGACCGAAAAACGGACCGCTCCGTGTGTAAGGAGCCTTACTCTCTCTATTTGTCCTGTTTACTGTTATCATTGAAAGTGCAAGTAAAAGACAATCCCAAATGTTGGGTTGTCCCCAGAACAGTAATAGAAGGGGAATCTGTCAATAAAGCCACTAGTTCTGGTGACAACCACTTCTCACTTCCTGTTGTGGCTATGGGAGAGGAAGTAAAGGTAAATCTCCACAGTGGGGCACAGATGCTGAAAAACTTGAGTCCCTGCATATAGTGTGAGAAAGCCCTACTAGATATAGTTACAGTTGGTAAGGTTGAAAAAAGACACCAGACTATCCTGTTCAACCAGTGTAGGTGTGCAAGTTCATAATCATTTGCCATATCCCTGTATACTGTGCTCACTAAGATACACGTTCAAGAGTTTAACATATCAATACTTCCTGCTGGCACCACCGATTGTGGAAGTGAATTCCACATCCTTACTGTCCTGACAGTGAAAAACCCCTACATAGTTTAAGGTAAAACTGCTTCTCCTTCAGTTTCATTTAGTGGCCCCATGTCTTCTTATGCCGCGTACACACGATCATTTTTTGTGATGTAAAAAACTTAGTTTTATCTCATGAAACAAAACGACGTTTTTCAAACTTCATTTTAAAAAACGATGTTGCCTACACACCATCGTTTTCTGAAAATGCTCTTGCAAAGCGCGGTTACGTAAGACACTTTCGACGGCACTCTGTTCCATTGAAGCTCTCGTCTCATAACTTGCTTCTGGGCATGCGCGGGTTTAAAAACGTTGTTTTAAATGTCGTTTTGCCCACACACGTTCATTTTTTGTGAAACAAAAGACAACATTCTGAAAAACGACACAAAAGATTCAAGCATGTTGGAATTTTTTTTTGGTCGTTTTTTTGAAGACAAAAAACTACGTTTTGCCCACACACGATCAATTTAAATGACGTTTTAAAAAACATTGTTTTTTTTCATCGCAAAAAACGACCGTGTGTACGCGGCATTACACTCCCTGAATAGTTTATTACCTATGCCAGAATTGCCCTTTAAGGCCGTGTACACACGGCAGAGAACCTCGACGGGCAGAACACATCGTTCCGCCCGTCGAGGTTCTCTGCCGGCCGTCGAAATCGGCGACCCGCCCGTCGGGAATGGCAACCAGCCATTCATCCAGGCGGGCCGTCGAGCAAATAGAGAGCGTGCCCTCTATTTCTGCTCGACGGGCTTCCCGACGGGATGCTCGCCGAGAGCGTACACACGGCCGAGGTCCTCGCTGGAATGCAGCTTCCAGCGAGGTTCTCGCTGGTTTCCAGCGAGAATCTCGGTCGTGTGTATGCTGCCTGAGATATTTATCACTATCATATCTCTTCTTAAGCATCTCTTCTCCAAAAAGAATACATTTAGTGCTTGTAGTTGATCCTCGTAAGGGAAGTCCTTTAGCCCCCTCATTAGCTTTGTTGCCTTTCTCGGGACTCTCTGAAGTCGCCCGAACTGGATGTAATACTCTAGATGTGGCCAAACCAGAGTGTTATAAAGTGGCAAGATTATAATTTTATCTCTGAAGTAAATTCCCTTTTTTATGCATGCTAATAGTCTGCTAGCTTTGCTTGCTGCAGCTTGTCATTGCATGCCATTGCTAAGTCTGTGATCTATCAGGACCCCAGGATCTTTTTCCATCCTGGATTCCCCCAGAGGTTCTCCCCCTATTGAGCAACTAGCATTCTCATTTTTAGCACCCAAATGGATTACTTTACCTGCTTCAACATTAAACCTACGGTAATTAACCATGTAGTTGCCCATCCCTTTAATTTATTGAGGACCTTTTGTAAAGTTTCTATATCCTGCTGTGAAGTTATCAGGTATCATGATAAAGCCTTGGGGTTCCCCGCTTACAACTCCAAACCAGTATATAGTATTTATTATATATCACCACCCTTTGGATATGTCTCTGTAACCAGTTTTCTATGTACAAACCCTATGGTCAATGCCTGTAGACCTTAATGTGTAGATTAGACATCTATGGAGGTCTGTATCAAATGCTTTTGCAAAAACCAGAAACACCACATCCACCGACCTACTTAGATGGCAGCTCACTACCTCCTATGATGTTAACAGATTTGTTTTGCAAGAACAACCTTTTTAAAACCCATGCTGATTACTACTAATGATACTGTTTTCATCAGCAAATTCTTGTCTATAGTCCCTTATCATCTTTTAAAATAATTTACATACTATCAATGTTAGACTGACTGCTCTGTAGTTCCCAGGTATACTGTATATTTCAGCCCTTTTTTTTATATCGGTACCATGTTGGCCCTTCGCCAATCGGCTGGTACCATTCCTGTCAGTATGCTATCCCTAAGAATTAGAAATAGCAGTCTGGCTATAACCTGACCGAGTTCTTTAAGGACTTTCGGGTGTAAGCAATCTGGTCCTAGTGATTTAGACCCTTTCACACTGAGGTTTTAAGGCACTTTTGCACAAAAAATAGTGCCTGAAAAGTGCCTGAAAACTGGCTCCTATACATTTCAATGGATGGTTTTACATAGAGGCGGTGTTCTTGCGCAGGCGGGGTGAAAAAAGTCCTGAAGGAGAATCTTTGGAGCATGTTTGGAGTGCTTTAATCACTTGAGGACTGCCTAACGCCGATATACGTTGGCAGAATGCCGCCGGCAGCATGCTCGCGACCCGGCCCGAACCTCTGTGACCGCGCCCGCAGGACCCGATCGCCGCCGGTGTCCCGTGATCGGGTCACAGGAGATAAAGAACGGTGAGAGGTGAGTGTAAACAAACCTTCCCCGTTCTTCTCTGTGGCTTGTCACTGATCGTCTGTTTCCTGTCATAGAGAATGACGATCAGTGACGTCACACGTCCAGCCACGCCCCCCTACAGTAAGAATCACAAACTAGGACACACTTAACCCCTTTAGCACCCCCTAGTGGTTAACCCCTTCACTGCCATTGGCATTTTCACAGTAATCAGTGCATTTTTATAGCACTTTTCGCTGTGAAAATGACAATGGTCCCAAAAATGTGTCAAAAGTATCTGACGTGTCCGCCATAATGTTACAGTCATGAAAAAAACGCTGATCGTCGCCATTAGTAGTAAAAAAAAAAATATTAATAAAAATGCCATAAAACTATCCCCTATTTTGTAAACGCTATAAATTGTGCGCAAACCAATCCATAAATGACTTGGGGAATCGGGATGACACGCTTCCTAAACTGATGGCAATGACATCAGCGGAAAATGGACTTCAGACTGCTCTTCGCTGAAAATGGGTCACAAGAGTGCAAAACTCCTGTGACCCAGAGGAGAAGCCCAGCCTAAAAAGCTCAGACTGGACTTCTCCTTTAAAATATAATTAAATCCAATCTTTTCTGAGTTATTTATGGAGTGGAGAGGGATTAGAAAACCTGTGAGTTTTTTTATTCCTGTCTTTTCACCTTGGCTCCTGGCTGCAAATATCCACAGTATACCTGTGTGTAAATGAGGCCTTATAGTTTTGACTGGAGTACAGTTCTCCTGGGAGGACATTAGATGGTACAGTTCTTTTGGGGGCAGTAATTAGGCCTCATGCCCAAAAATGCCAGGGGTGTCTGGCATTTTTGTTTTCTGCCTCTAAACACCCCTACATGTTTGCCTGTGTACATGCACACATAGACATTTAGTGGCAGGAGCGTTTAGAGGCAGAGAAAATCCCAACTGCTGACGGGTCCAGGAGCAGCAGGGCTTTGTCAGAAAAAATGCCTAATGCGCGTAAACACCTCTAAATGCACACAACCGCTTGAGTGTTAACTTATATAATTATACAGTATGCACATCAGGGGCGGACTGACAACTTATGGGGCCCCTTGGCTTACTGTTTGCCACCACGCCAGGATGCAGTGCAGAGGAGGGGCAGCTAAAATCTCAGGATTTTCACATCAAAAGCATGTCAGTTTCTGACATATCAGGGACAGATGTAAAAAAAAAACACTGATTTTGACATACTGTGCCTGGTTTTACTGAGCCTGGCAACCCTGATGGGGCCCCCTAGTGGCATGGGGCCCTCGGGCAGTGCCCGAGTGACTCAATGGTCAGTCCGCCTCTGATGCACATACACGTTTACAAGCATCAAGTGGTTTTTCTGCCAAAACGCTGCTGCCAGGAGGAGTGTGGTCTAGGAGAGATGGGCAAACACCCTGCGTACATGAGGCCCTAATGTGAGTAATTTATTCTAAAACACTGTAGAGTATCATGAGCTCAGTAGATTGCTTTAAAACAGGCCTGGATTCTTTCCTAAATGTACATTATATACGGTAGCTGGATACCAACATTTATAGGTAAAGTTGATCCAGGGAATATCTCATTGCATCAGCAAGGATTTTTTTCCACTGCTGGAGCAAATTGGGTCATGCATTGCTGTTTTTTTTTTGTCTTCTTCTGCATCAACTGTAGGTATAGGATTATGTATATAGGATTGTGTAAATGTTTCACTTTTTATTGATTGAACTAGATGGACTTGTATCTTTTTTTTTTTTATCAGACTAACTAAGTAACTATGAGGCTATTTAAATTACCAAGTAAAAATAAAAATAAAAATATATGTTTTTGGGAAGATGTATTTCTTTTTTTTTTTTTTTTTTCAAAAAGTTTTTATTAGGATTTTCCAGAGGACAAAATGTACATACAGCAAAAACATGGGCAATGAATGCGTATAAACAAGGGATGGGGGGGAGAGGGTGAGGGCTGGGGAAGGAAAAAAAAGAAGGAGAGAGAGGAAAGGGGAGAGAAGAGAAAAGAAGATATGAAGGAGAAGCAGGGGGTGGGGGGGAGGGGTGAAGAGGGAAAGAGGCTTGGAGGCTGCAGTGCAATTGTAGAGGAAAGGGGGCAGAGTGCCTGTCCAACATATAAACAAATGATGAGATACAACAATATTCCCGATGCCCCCAGCTAGGAGGGGCAGTGGGAGGACAAGTACCCTACTAGGACATGAACTGGTCGGATCTAGGAGAGGTGGGTACATGTAAGGTATGTAGTATAGAGGCATAACATAGCACAATTACAGCAGGGAGGTTCAAAAAAAGAAACAGAAAAAAAATAGCAGATATAGTGTAACCCTGGGATAAGGGGAACAGTGTTCAAGTTCTGCATGAGGGGGGGGGGGAGGCACCGAGGGGTTGCAGAGGTTTCGCTGGTGGGGGGGGGAGTGGACAGTGATCCAGTCGCCGATAGTGGTTATGGATAAGTGGTGGCCAAAGCGGAGGGTGGTGACGGTTCTCCCCCCAAGGACGGGGGAGGAGGGGACTTGTGGTATGTGAAAGAAGATTGTTCAAAGGTGGCTATGTCATCCTGAGATAGCGTTGAGTCCATGAAGGGTCGCCAGATTGAGAAGAAGCGGGATTGTGCAGTGTCTCGTGTGAAGTCTGTGGTGGCTCTTTCTCTATAGAGGAGGAGGAGAAGGTCCCGTTGAAGCTGGGTGACAGACGGGGGGTGTGGGGAGATCCAGCTTCTCAGGATCACCCTACGTGCAGCAAGGAAGCAGAGTAAAGGCCAATCCTTACACGGCCGTGGAGCGGCTGGGGGGGCGGAAGCGGTGGAGACATCTGAGACATCCTGCTGGGATCTCTGGAGTAGGAGAGGGTCCCAGTATCCGAAGATGAGGAGGAGCGGATCTTTAGGCAGTTTCAGTAGGGTAACTTTGAAGATGTAGGCAAGGGTTTGGTCCCAGAAGGCTGAAATAAAGGAACATGACCAGAAGCGGTGGGCCAGGGAGGGCTTTGGGTGGAGGCACAGTGGGCACCTGGCACCGGTGGGGTCTTGCGATGAGTGAAGAAAGGGGATATGTGCCCGGTGGAGGATCTTTAGTTGGCTTTCTCTCCATATTTCATTGGGGGTGAGACGCATAACTGTGTTGAAGCCTTGGAGCAATTTGTGGATCAAGTCATCGTCGGGGAAGTCCTTACCCCAGTTGGACGCGGATGTGTCAGCCAGGTGGATCGAGGTTCCGGTGAGCAGGGGTTTGTATATGTCAGAGATTTTATACGAACCATCTGAGAGCAGCCGATCCACGAAAGAGGGGGAGAAGCGCCTACATGGGTCGTTGCATGATGAGCGTAGGTAGGTGGCGCATTGCCAGTAGTGGAAGACATCCGTTTTGGGCAGCTTAAAGGTTTCCGCCGTGGTGGCAAAAGGTAGAGGTCGCCCAGTTGAGATGTCGCAGAGAGAGGCAAATAGTGTGAGTCCCTTTTCCTGCCATCTTTGGAAGGGTTTGTGATCCAGACCCGCGGGGAAGTTGGGGTTTCCTTGGATGGGGAGATGTCGTGACACAAAGGGGGACAGCCCGAGGAGTTTCCTGGTTTCCCTCCAGGCGATGACCGTGTCCCTGAGTAACAGGTTGTGCTGGAGTTTGGGGGTAATTGACTTCCATTTACAGTGTAGGAGGGCCGCCAGAGAGAGGGGGTGTACCATGTCAGATTCCAGTGAGTAGTTCGAGTATCTCGAGGCTTGAGATATCCAGTCTAAACTAAATCTTAACAGACATGCTAAGTTGTAGAGCCTAACATTGGGGAGACTAGCGCCGCCCTCGCGTCTGGGGAGAAAGAGTTTCTTCATAGCTATGCGTGGCCTTTTGCCGTGCCAGATGAATTTAGATATAGCCGATTCAATGAGTTTAACATCTTTATGGCGTACGAGAAGTGGGATAGTCTGCAGTGGATATAACAGTCTGGCAAAGCTGACCATTTTGACTAGGTGGCATCTCCCCAGGAGCGAGAGCGGTAGATCTGACCAGTTCGACAGTTCTTGGGATAGTTTAGCAATCAGAGGGGGGTAGTTTAGGTGATATAGAGATGAGGGAAGTTTGCCTATCTTTATGCCGAGCTAAGTGATGTGGGAAGTGGCAATGGTAAAAATGGAATGTTGGGACCAGGGCGGTTTGGGACGGATGCCTAGAGGGAGAATTTCACTTTTGGAATAATTTATTCGGAGGCCCGAGCAGAGTCTGAAGTCATCAAAAATTGACTTGATGGTGAGCATGTCAGAGGAGGGGTCCGCTGAGAAGATGAGGACGTCATCTGCAAAAAGTGAGGAGCGAAGTTCGTGTGTGCCGCTTTTGATGCCGTGGAGGGGTGCTACCTGGATGAGATGTCTGGAGAGGGGTTCAAGGGCTAAATTAAAAAGGAGTGGGGAAAGGGGGCAGCCCTGTCGCGTCCCCTTGTGGAGCCGGAACTCTCCTGAGAGCATCCCGGCCGCCACCAGGGTCGCCGAGGGGGTTTTATACATGGCGTTAATGAGGTGACAGAAGGGGCCAGAGAAACCCATTTTGGCCTTGGACAGAGAAAGCCACTCGAAACTCACATTATCAAAAGCTTTCTCCGCGTCCAGGGTGATGATGGCGAAGTCGCCATCAGGGTGATGTTTGGCGTGTTCCAAGGCCAGCATGACTTTGCGAATATTCAAAGTGGCTGTCCTACCCTTTACAAAGCCTGATTGCGCCGGGTGTATCAAGGAGGGGATAATGTCTGCGAGTCTGTTTGCAACGATTTTTGAAAGGATCTTTACATCCAGGTTCAGTAGGGATATTGGTCTGTATGAGCCTGGCTCAAGGGGGTCCTTTCCTTTTTTGGAGAGTAGTTTGATAATGGCCCGGTTTCCCGAGGGGAGGTAGGGGCCGCCGGCCCACATGCCGCTATACACCTTATGGAGGGTGGGTTCTACGATGGTCTGCAGGGTCTTGTAGAATTCGCTTGTGAAACCGTCAGGGCCTGGGGCCTTGGAAGGTGTGAGTTTGCGTATGGTGTCTGAGATTTCGGTAGTGGAGATAGGGGCGTTGAGGGCTTCTAGTTGAGAGGGGGTAATTTTGGGGATCACCAGGTTTTCTAAGAAGGCGGCGGCTACAGTTTTGTCAATGGGGTCTGGGGCGTATAGGGCCGAGTAGAATTGAAGCATCGTTTTGTTTATGGCCGGAGGTGTGGTGTGAACGGAGCCTTTGGGGTCTCTCAGGGCCGTGATATGGGTGGGATTGGATGGGCCTTTACTTAACCTAGCGAGCAGCTTGCCCGCTTTGTTCCCGAATCTGTGGAGGATGGCGTCTAGGTTCGCTCTTTTAACTGTTTCTATAGTGTCTGCCCAGGTGTCAAAGGATCTTTTTGCTGCGTGCCATTCGTCCCTGTTTTCGGGGGAGTCAGTAACATAAAGAGCCCTTTGGGCTAGGTGTAACCGGGAACTGGCCTGTTTGTATTGTGATAGGGCGTTTCTCTTGAAGGAAGTGGCGTAGGATATGATCTGACCCCTGAGGAAAGCCTTACCGGCGTCCCAGAAGAGGTTTGGATCGTCCATGTGGAGGGCATTAGACGAGGAGTATTCCGCCCAGGCGTTTTCTATGAAACATTGAAAGTCAAAGTGATTGTTGAGGTAGGAGGGGAAGCGCCATAGTTTTGGGTGGGGGGGGAGGTCAAGGTTGTCAAGTGAGACTGAGATCGGGGCGTGGTCTGACATGGCAATGTCGAGTATGTCGGAGGCGGAGACTAAGGGAATTAGGTCGTCTGAGGCGAAAAGGTAGTCAATTCTAGTAAAGATTGCATGGGGGTTGGAGTAGAAGGTAAATTCTCTGTCAGCAGGGTGGGCTAACCGCCAAAGGTCACGCAGGCGGAGTGAGTCCATTGTGGAGGCAAACAGAGAAGGGTTGGGGGGGCAAGGGCTAGGTTGGACCGTTTAGGGGAAGATCTGTCATCTATCTGGTGTATGGTATCGTTGAAGTCGCCTCCCACCAGGTGGGGGAGGTGGGAGTGTTGCAGTAGCCATGTGGACAATTCACAATAGAAGTCCTTCCCCGGGGAATTGGGAGCATAGACGTTTGAAAGGACAAGTTCCTTGGAGCCTATCTTAACATGGGCGGACAATAATCTACCCTGGGTGTCCGATTTTATCGCAAGGACCGAGCATGGGATGTTTTTATGAATCAGTAGGAGGACACCGGCCTTCCGGCCGACGGCCTCAGAGCCTAGGACCGTACCCACCCAGAGTTTTTTCATGCGGGGGAAGTCAGAAGTAGGGAGGTGGGTTTCCTGCAATAGAGCAATATCTGCTTTTAGCCTTTTCAGGTGTCTGAGGATTTTCATTCTTTTGTTTGGGGACCTGAGTCCCTTTACATTCCATGAGACAACTTTCATGTTATTGGTTCGGGAAAGGGGGTCTGAGAAGGATTTTTAGGATGGGTATCGCGTGAAGCATCTACGATGATGATCAGCTTAGGCGGTGGATATGGGCGACGTAGGGTATTTGCAAAGGGGAAAGCGCGGGGGGGGAATGGGCAGGTGCCTGGGGGAGTGTGTGGGGTAGGGATGATGGTAGGGGGAGGAAGGAGGGCGAGAAGAAGAGAGGGGGGTAACAAAAGCAACAAAACCAAACTTGTGAACTTTGCTTTTTTCCACATGAAGTCGCTGTACGGGGCGGCTCCCCTGTCACGACCTGGGTGACGTGGGGCCCGGAAGCCCAGATCAAGGCGCAGGGCAGCATGCGGCTGGCTGGTGCGTACCCGGGTATGCCGGGTATGCCTAAGTAGACCGTACAGTGAGGCCAGGAGGCGCTAACAGTGAGACCAGTAATAAAATAGTAGTCTAACAATACAACAGGTTTTATAGAGCAGAGAGAGGGAGGGATGTAACATAATACATTTTAGTAGGGGGTAGCAGGATTCAAAACAACGTAGTCTATCTAGTAGAGGCATCAAAAGTAGGCATGGAACATGGTAAAGGTTATGGCATAACAGAGGTTAAACATAGGTGGATAATATGATAAATCAAACCGACCATATTCCTAAGCATGGAAGGAGAAAATGCAAGGTGAACATCAGAAGGGGGCAGGGGGTGAGAGAGCATTGCTCAAGAGCCTGACCTGGCTGGAGGGTGCAGAGGGTTAGACCATAGCAGGGGCCCCGGGGCAGCAGGTGCCCGAACAGATCGTGATCTGGAGGGGCCCATCAGTGTGAGACACAAGGATTGGAGTAGAGGGCAGAGTCATGTGAGTATTCACAGAGCAGATAGCGGTCATCTCGTGGCGGCCAGATTCGGGTCGACGCCCGAGTGCCTGAAGCGCTTCGGGGAGTCCTTCCTTGGGCTTCTTTGATCCAGGGAGCGGTTGAGTGGAGGGGCTTTGGAGGGGGTCTGGGGATGCGGCTGCGCGTGCCGTGATCTCAGGAAAGCTTCGGCCTCCGAGGGATCCTGGAAGGTCAGCTGGTCTCCGTTAGGGGCCTTGAGGCGTAGTATGGCCGGGAAGGCCAGTGTAAATTGTATTTGTTGCTTAAAGAGCTCCGAGCATATTGGTTGAAAAGCCTTTCTTTTCTTTGACACCTCGGCCGAGTAGTCAGCGAATACTAGGACTTTTATACCGTCGATATGGAGCTGGCGAGCTTGTCGGAATGTATGCAGTATGAGAGACTTGTCCGCATAGTTTAGGTATTTGGCTATGATCGGGCGTGGGGATTTGCGGTCTGAATTGAAGGCCCCCATGCGGTGCGCGCATTCTACCATGCATGGGCCTGGGAGGCCCAGTGCTTCTGGGATGCGGTGGGAGCAAAAGTCAGCTAAAGCAGAGGACTGGAGCGTTTCGAGGACCCCCACAAACCTAAGGTTGCTCCTCCTGGACCTATTCTCCAAATCATCCAGTTTCTGGAGAATGTACTGGTTGGTCTTATCTTGGGCATGTTCCAGGGCTTGGGTCTGATAGAGGTCTTCCTCAGCGTGAGATAGGCGATGTTCTAGATCAGTGAGCCTAGTGCCATGTTCCCCTAGTTGGGCCTTGAACTGCGCCATCCCGTCGTTCACGGCCTTCTCCACAGAGGCTGTGATCATGGGGGTCAATAGGGCGGCTACTGCTAGAGCGATCCGCTCCGTGGTGTCATCCCCAGTGTCCTGTGTCAAGGATGCGTGTGGAGGAGGAGGGGGTGACGTGTTGCCGCTTACCTCCATCTCGGCCGGCTGTTGTGATGTCCGCGGAGCGGTGTAGGCCGAGACCAGGGCCTCGATTTGCGGCTGGGCCGGCGCCGGCTGCGCCGTCTGGGCCGAGTTGGAGCGGGCGCCTGTTTTCTCCAGGAACCGGTCCATGATGGTGTGAGGACGTGCCCAGAGATGGATGGATGGTCGTGGGGCTTCTCGGGCCGATTTGAAGGCTGATTTGGGGTCGTGCTGCGGGAGCTGCAGTGAAGAGCAGCTACTCCATGCGGCGCCGGAACCGGAAGTCAAGATGTATTTCTAGCAATTGGGTGTTTGAGGTTGTGTGCCTACAAGCCCCATTGATGGAAATGTGGCCGTGAACACATTAGAGCGTGGTTTAGTATAGAAAATAAAGTTAGCTGTGGTATTTGGTGGATGATTTATGGGCACAGTTTAATGACACAATAATAGTTTTCTAACGTGATCATGGGGCCCCTTACACAGCTTCAGGCATGGGCCCCCTGGAGAACCGGGGGGGGGGGTGCTGCCGCCTGAAATTGAGAAGCAGGGGGGGGGCTGCTGCGAAAAAAAAAAGAAATGAAGAAAAATATATAAAAAAAAGGGGATAGCCATCCGCGGCCCTGGGGACCTCTGGGCCCTTTAACCTCCCTGGCGGTATCCCCGAGCGTGACTCGGGTGTGTTTTTTCTGCTAAGAACGGTATCCCCGAGTCACGCTCGGGGTAGCCATGCAGAGCCTGCAGCGCGCGCTGGCTTACCTTCTTCCTGGATCCAGCGATGCATCCCCGCTGTGTGAGCGAGCGGGTGCTCGCTCGATTCACACAGCGTCCCCGTGTGCCGCCGATCTCCGTTTCCTGCGACGTTACGACGCACGGAAGCGAAGAACGGCGCCAAATTCAAAAAAGTAAACAAACACTTTACATACAGTATACTGTAATCTTATAGATTACAGTACTGTATGTAAAAAATACACACCCCCCTTGTCCCTAGTGGTCTGTCCAGTGCCCTACATGTTCTTTTATAAAACAAAAAGTGTTCTTTCTGCCTGGAAACTGTAGATTGCCCATAGCAACCAAAAGTGTCCCTTTATGTCAAAAATGGTTTTAGATCAGCTAGAAAACAGCGATAATACATTTTAATCACTTGCAGAATTGAGCGATAGCGATTTGTGGGAAATTCGTCATAAAAAAAAAATAATGACAGCGACAATTCTGCAACTGAGCACATTTCAGTGTTTTTGAGTTGATTACATTATTGAATATTTTTATTATAATTACATTATAATTTGTTATAATTATTATAGTTTTTTATTATATAAAAAATTATGATTTTGTTTTTCAAACTTTATCATACCCGGGATGTCTTGTTTGGACAGATTTAAGCAAGTTATTCCTAAGAATTGCAGGCCTACAGTATAAAATGCCAAATTTCCATGAAAATAATTGTACCGCTTTTGGTACGTAATTCCAGACAGAATCATACCGCCAGGGAGGTTAATAAAAAGAAAAAAGAGAGAGAAAAAAAAAATATATATATATATTTTTTAAAAGGGTGGTTAATATCTGGGGCCCTGGGGACCTCTGGGCCCATTAATAAACTTTTTTTTGCTGATCACCAATGTAAGGAACATTCTTCTCACTGATCACCAATGTAAGGGGCATTCTTCTCACTGATCACCAATGTAAGGAGCATTCTTCCCACTGATCACCAATGTAAGGGACATTCTTCCCACTGATCACCAATGTAAGGGGCATTCTTCTCACTGATCACCAATGTAAGGAACATTCTTCTCACTGATCACCAATATAAGGAACATTCTTCTCACTGATCACCAATGTAAGGAGCATTCTTCTCACTGATCACCAATTTAAGGAACATCCTTCTCACTGATCACCAATGTAAGGAACATTCTTCTCACTGATCACCAATGTAAGGAGCATTCTTCTCACTGATCACCAATTTAAGGAACATTCTTCTCACTGATCACCAATGTAAGGGACATTCTTCTCACTGATCACCAATGTAAGGGACATTCTTCTCACTGATCACCAATGTAAGGGACATTCTTCTCACTGATCACCAATGTAAGGGACATTCTTCTCACTGATCACCAATGTAAGGAGCATTCTTCCCACTGATCACCAATGTAATGGACATTCTTCTCACTGATCACCAATTTAAGGAACATTCTTCCCACTGACCACCAATGTAAGGAACATTCTTCTCACTGATCACCAATGTAAGGAGCATTCTTCTCACTGATCACCAATGTAAGGAACATTCTTCTCACTGATCACCAATGTAAGGGGCATTCTTCTCACTAATCACCAATGTAAGGGGCATTCTTCTCACTGATCACCAATGTAAGGGGCATTCTTCTCACTGATCACCAATGTAAGGAACATTCTTCCCACTGATCACCAATGTAAGGGGCATTCTTCTCACTGATCACCAATGTAAGGGGCATTCTTCTCACTGATCACCAATGTAAGGGACATTCTTCTCACTGATCACCAATGTAAGGAACATTCTTCTCACTGATCACCAATGTAAGGGGCATTCTTCTCACTGATCACCAATGTAAGGGGCATTCTTCTCACTGATCACCAATGTAAGGGACATTCTTCTCACTGATCACCAATATAAGGAGCATTCTTCTCACTGATCACCAATGTAAGGGACATTCTTCTCACTGATCACCAATGTAAGGAGCATTCTTCTCACTGATCACCAATGTAAGGAACATTCTTCCCACTGACCACCAATGTAAGGAACATTCTTCTCACTGATCACCAATGTAAGGGACATTCTTCTCACTGATCACCAATGTAAGGAACATACTTCTCACTGATCACCAATGTAAGGAGCATTCTTCCCACTGATCACCAATATAAGGAACATT
The DNA here is from genome assembly GCA_029574335.1 of Rana kukunoris. Lineage (NCBI taxonomy): Eukaryota > Metazoa > Chordata > Amphibia > Anura > Ranidae > Rana > Rana kukunoris. The sequence goes on along the minus strand of JAJQKJ010000047.1, from coordinate 47,104 downwards.
CTTCTCACTGATCACAAATGTAAGGAACATTCTTCTCACTGATCACCAATGTAAGGGAATTGTCTTCTCACTAATCACCAATGTAAGGGGCATTCTTCTCACTGATCACCAATGTAAGGAACATTCTTCCCAATGATCACCAATGTAAGGGACATTCTTCTCACTGATCACCAATGTAAGGAACATTCTTCTCACTGATCACCAATGTAAGGGACATTCTTCTCACTGATCACCAATGTAAGGGACATTCTTCTCACTGATCACCAATGTAAGGAACATTCTTCTCACTGATCACCAATGTAAGGAGCATTCTTCTCACTGACCACCAATGTAAGGAGCATTCTTCTCACTGACCACCAATGTAAGGGGCATTCTTCTCACTGATCACCAATGTAAGGAACATTCTTCTCACTGATCACCAATGTAAGGGGCATTCTTCTCACTGATCACCAATGTAAGGGACATTCTTCTCACTGATCACCAATGTAAGGGAATTGTCTTCTCACTGATCACCAATGTAAGGGGCATTCTTCTCACTGATCACCAATGTAAGGAACATTCTTCCCAATGATCACCAATGTAAGGGGCATTCTTCTCACGGATCACCAATGTAAGGGGCATTCTTCCCACTGATCACCAATGTAAGGGACATTCTTCTCACCAATGTAAGGGCATTCTTCTCACTGATCACCAATGTAAGGAACATTCTTCTCTCTGATCACAATGTAAGGGGGCATTCTTCTCACTGATCACCAATGGTAAGGGACATTCTTCTCACTGATCACCAATGTAAGGGGAATTGTCTTCTCACTGATCACCATGTAAGGGGACCATTCTTCTCACTGATCACCAATGTAAGGAAAACATTCTTACCAATGATCACCAATGTAAGGGCCTGCAGTCTTCTCACAGGATCTCCAATGTAAGGGGCATTCTTCCCACTGATCACCAATGTAGGACATTCTTCACTCACCAATGTAAGGAAGCATTCTTCTCACTGATCACCAATGTAAGGAACATTCTTCTCACTGATCACCAATGTAAGGGGCATTTTTCTCACTGGATCACCAATGTAAGGACATTCTTCTCACTGATCACCAATGTAATGACATTCTTCTCACTGATCACCAAATGTAAGGGGCATTCTTCTTCACTGATCACAATGTAAGACCAACTTCTCATACCCATTCTTCCCACTGATCACCAATGTAAGGAACATTTTCTCACTGATCACCAATGTAAGGGGCATTCTTCTCACTGATCACCAAATGTAAGAGGCCATTCTTCCCACTGATACACAAATGTAAGGGACATTCTTCTCATGATCACCAATGTAAGGGTAATGTTCTTCTCACTGGATCACCCATTGTAAGGGGCATTCTTCTCACTGATCACCAATGTAAGGAACATTCTTCCTCAATGATCACCAATGTAAGGGGCATTCTTCTCACGGATCACCAATGGTATGGGCATTCTTCTCACTGATCACCAATGTAAGGGACATTCTTCTCACCAATTGAAAGAAGCATTCTTCTCACTGATCACCAATGTAAGGGGCATTCTTCTCACTGATCACCCAATGTAAGGGGCATTCTTCTCACTGATCACCAATGTAAGGAAAACATTCTTCCACTGATCACCATGTAAGGGGCATTCTTCCCAGTGATCACCAATGTAAGGGGCATTCTTCTCACTGATCACCAATGTAAGGAGCATTCTTCCACTGATCACCAATGTTGGGTGGTAAGGGGGCATTCTTCTCACTGATCACCAATGTAAGGGACATTCTTCTCACTGATCACCAATGTAAGGGGCATTCTTCTCTCACTGATCACCAATGTAAGGAACATTCATTCTCACTGATCACCAATGAAAGGGGGCACAGTGCCATCATTCTTCTCACTGATCACCAATGTAAGGAGACATTCTTCTCACTGATCACCATGAAAGGGGCATTCTTCTCACTGATCACCAATGAAAGGGGCATTCTTCTCACTGATCACCAATGTAAGGGCTTTTTTTCCACTGAACAACAGTTTAGGGTTTTCATTTATGTTTAAGAGAGAAGTTTGGCCATACTCTCTTCTGGGTCTACAGGAGAGAAAAGTACGTGCTGTTGGCTGACTTCCCAGAGCAGTTTCAGGCTCTAGAAGGATCCCTGACATTAATGCCGGGATACACCAAGATGCCTGACCCTGACCAGCAGCAAGCTCATCCTCTTCGCTTTCTGCTGAGAGCCCGAGCCAGCCACTTCCACCCCCTCCCCATCTGGCACTCCGGATGAGCACTAGAGGGGAAGAGCAGAGAGCGATGATTAACAGTCACCACCGTGCTCAGAGCAAACTGAAAAGCGAGTGACAGCACCCAGTGAGTGAGAGCCCTTAGAGCCCGAGAACTGAATCCAACACTTCTCCCTTTTCCACCCACTGATCATTCTGCCACTTGACAATCAATGTAAGGGGCATTTTTCCTTCCCCCAACCAACAATGTAAGGCTCTGTACACACGATCAGACATGTCAGAGGAAACATGTCCAACAGACCGTTTTCATCAGACCACGCTGAAGCTGAAGTGGTCTGTTGGTCTGATGTGCGAACACACCATCAGACCAAAATCCGATCAGACCAGAAAGCCGTGACGTAGAAACACAACACGACGTGCTGAAAAAACAAAGTTCAATGCTTTCAAGCATGCGCGTCGACTTGATTCTGAGCATGCGCGGGATTTTGGTCCGATGATGATTTGTGTACTAACCATCTAACATGTCTGACGGACAGGTTTCCAGGGACAGGTTTCTAAGCATGTTTGGAAATTTTGTCCGCTGGAAACCTGTGTCCGATAGGCCGTACACACGTTCGAACTGCGGACCAGTTTCAGAGGACATGTCTCCTCGTGTGTACGCGGCCTAAGGGGCATTATACCACCCACTGACCACCAATGTAAAGGGCATTCTTTCTCTCACTGACCACCAAAGTCAGGGGCAACCCCCCCCCCCAGTGACCTCCCAATGAAAGGAGGCATTCTTCCCATTGACTACCAGCGTAAGGGGCATTCTTCCTCCCACAGACTCCCTATATAATGATAAGTAACATTAGTAGCCCCTACCATTGGGGATTAGTGGGAAGAATTGACGCCACCCCCCTCACCCCTTCACCCTGCAGCAATGTTGGCAGCACTCATACGTCTATTTCCCAAAGACAACCTCTTGATATGACGCTGAGCATGTGACCTCAACTTCTTTGGTGGACCATGGCGAGGCCTGTTCTGAGGGGAACCCGTCCTGTTTATACCGCTGTATGGTCTTGGCCACTCTGCTGTAGCTCAGTGTCAGGGTCTTGGCAATCTTCTTATAGCCTAGGCCAGTGATGGCGAACATCGGCACCCCAGATGTTTTGGAACTACATTTCCCATGATGCTCAGGCACTCTGCAGTGTAGGTGAGCATCATGGGAAATGTACAGTAGTTCCAAATCTTCTGGGGTGCCAAGGTTCACCATCACTGGCCTAGGCCATCTTTATGTAGAGAAACAATTCTTTTTTCAGATCCTCAGAGAGTTCTTTGCCATGAGGTGCCATGTTGAACTTCCAGTGACCAGTATGAGAGAGTGAGAGCGATAACACCAAATTTAACACACCTGCTCCCCATTCTCACCTGAGACCTTGTAAAGCTAACGAGTCACATGACACAGAGGAGGGAAAATGGCTAATTGGGCCCAATTTGGACATTTTCACTTATGTGTGTACATTTATGGCTGTGTGTTGAGTTATTTTGAGGGGACAGCAAATTTACACTGTAATGCCTTGTACACACAATCGTTTTTCCCGTCTGGAAAACTGCCGTGTTTTATTTTGGCCGGGAAAACCGGAAGTGTGTGTGCTCCTGCGGTTTAAAAAATGAGAACGTTCTCTTTTTTTTCTCGCCGTGAAACACATCGTTCCCCCCCCCCCCCCTGCAGTTTTCCTGTGGGAAGCATACACACGGCCAGTGTTCCCGGTTTTCCTGTTGGGAACACCGGCCTTGTGTACAGGGGAAAAGAGACCGAGCCGATTCCTGGTATTCCCGGCCGTCTTTTGACCGTCGGGAAAACCAATTGCGTGTACTAGGCATTATACAAGCTGTACTCTCAGCGTCAGCGACAGTATGCTGTTTTTTTTTCTTAATCCCCATGGTGGATGGCGCCTGTATAGCCCATCACGGCTTCCGAAAATAGCCGATTTTGGACTCAAGTTTTTCCGGTGCAATGCGGCGACTGCGCACAGACCTAGGCGCTGACTGCGCATGCGCCGTATTTCTCAGAGTCCTATTTCGGCTTTTTCCGGAGGGCGTGACGCGCCATAGCCATAGGACTCGGATAAATACGGCGCCTGCGCAGTCAGCTCCTAGGTCTGTGCGCAGGCGCCGCATTGCACATTGAGTCCTAATTCGGGTATTTTCGGAAGCCGTGACGCGCTATACAGGCGCCATCCACCACGGGGGAAAGTAAAAAAAAAGATTACACAGTAAGTGGGGGATTAAAAAAAAAAAAAAAACAGATGACGCCAGTATGCTGGATCACATGAGAAAGACTATATTTAGGGTGAACCTCCTCTTTAACTACAGGAAATATTTTTTATTGTTTAACCACTTTACTACCGGGCGGCCGTCAATTGACGGTAGCTCGATAGCTCCATTGTTCTGACAGGACGTCATATGACATCCTCGTCTTTTAAAGCCACACACACCACATTACTGGGAACACATTGCGCGTCCGGGCACCCGAGATTGCCCACTAACTGAGCAGGACCGTGGATCTCTGTATGTAAACACAGAGATCCACGTCCTGTCAGGGACAGAAGACCAATGCTGTGTCCCCTATACATAGGGACACAGATCGGTCACCTCCTCCAGTTAGACCCCTCCCCCCACAGTAAGAATCACACCTAGGGAACACATTTAACCCCTTCCTTGCCCCCTAGTGTCACCCCTTCCCTGCCAGTCACATTTATACAGTAATCAGTGCATATTTATAGCACTGTTCGCTGTATATAAATGTGAATGGTCCCAAAATAGTGTCAAAAGTGTCCGATATGTTCGCCATAATGTCGCAGTCACAATAAACACACAGAGGGGTGTACTTACTTTTGTAAGATGCTGTATATATTTTTTGTGGTTTATAAGTGGGTTACATCACACATGGTGTGTGTTGAGGTCTGCAGCAATGAAGGATTTTTGTATTTGAAACTTTAATGTAAATCTAGGCAATTGAGGGGGTGTAATATTCCCGCTGGGTGGAGTATGCGATAGAGGTCGACCGATATATCGTCCGATATTTCACTTTTTTAAAGAAATCGGCATCGGCCGATTATTTTGCAAAAATAGGCCGATTGTCTGGGACCTGAGGCAGGGGTGTGCTTTCACAGCCGTTGTCTGCTAACTTATTTTTTTCCCCCGTGGAGGATGTCGGCAGCCGCGGCCGCCGATTTGGCTGTTACTCGCTGCGCTGCATTCTGGGGTTTGTAGTGTGGAGGCATAGGCGAGGCGCATAACAGCCAATCGACGGCGGCCGCTGCCGACTTTCTTCTGATTTTAAAGGAACTTTTACTGCACACACAGGGGAGGGGATGGAATGGAGCTGGGAGTGCTTGCTGGTGGGCACTGATGAGCTGTACTGTCTGGGGGGGGGCAATGAGGAGCTGCACTGTCTGGGGGGGGGGGGGCAATGAGGAGCTGTACTGTCTGGGGGGGGGGCAATAAGAAGCTAAACTGTCTGAGGGGGCAATGAGGAGCTGTACTGTCTGGGGGGGCACTGAGGAGCTGTACTGTCTGGGGGGGGGGGCACTGAAGAGCTGTACTATCTGGGGGGGCACTGAGGAGCTGTACTGTATGGGGGGGGGGCACTAAGGAGCTGTACTGTCTGGGGGGGCACTAAGGAGCTGTACTGTCTGGGGGGGAACTAAGGAGCTGTACTGTTTGGGGGGGGGCACTAAGGAACTGTACTGTCTGGGGGGGCACTAAGGAACTGTACTGTCTGGGGGGGGGCACTGAGGAGCTGTACTGTCTGGGGGGGGGCACTGATAAGCTATACTGTGGGGGGGACACTGAGGAGCTCTACTGTCTGGGGGGGACACTGGGGAGCTGTAGTGTCTGGGGGGCAATGGGGATCTGTACTGTCTGGGGGGGGGGTAATGGGGATCTGTACTGTCTGTACTGGTGGCCACTGATGGGCAGGCACTAATGAGGTGGCATTGACAGGCGCGCTGAACTGGTGGGCACTGAGGTGGCACCGATGGGCTCCACTGGTGGGCACTAATGTACACTGATAGGCTCCACTGGTGGGCACTAATGTACACCGATAGGCGGCACTGGTGGACACTAATGAGGTGGCACTGGTGGGTACTAATGGATACTGATTGGCTGTACCGGTGGGCACTGACAGGCTGCACTGATGGACACTGACAGGTACTACTAGGCTGCACCCCACCACTCCACCCTAAACAATAACCTCCTACCCACCCTAAACAATAACCTTTTCCCCACCTCTCCACCCTAAACAGTAACCTCCTCCCAATCCTCCTAAAACAATAAACCTCCTCCCCACCTCTTCACCTCTTCACACAAACCCTAGATTTTCTGAGATGAAAAAAAAAATCGGCCTAAAATATCGGCCGCAAAAATCGGCAACATATATCGGCCATCGGCCGCCCCGATTTCCAAATATCGGCATCGGCCAGAGAAAAACCCATATCGGTCGACCTCTAGTTTGCGATCCCCTTCAACTTTTTTTGTACTATTTATACTAAAATGTTAAAATGTTACACTTTTTAACACTTTTTTTTAACATTGAATTCAGGGCCGCCATCAGGAATTATGGAGCCCCTTACACAGCTTCAGGCATGGGCCCCCTGGAGTACCGGGGGGGGGGGTGCTGCCCCCTGAAGTTGAGAAGCAGGGGGGGGGGCTGCTGCGAATTGAGAAGCGGGGGGGGCCTTTACAAAAAAAGAAGAAATAAAGAAAAATTATATATAAAAAAGGGGGTAGCCATCCGCGGCCCTGGGGACCTCTGGGCCCTTTAATAAAAAGAAAAAAGGGAGGAAATATATATATATATATATATATATATATATAGATTTTTTTCTAAAAGGGTGGTTAATATCTGGGGCCCTGGGGACCTCTGGGCCCTTTAATAAACTTGTTTTTATAAAAAGAAATTACAAAAAAGGGGGGTTTCCATCCGGGACCTCTGGGCCCTTTAATAAAAAAAATACATATATATATATATATATATATATATATATATAAAAAGAAAAAAACATTTATAAAAAAAACAAGGGGGGGTTGCCTTCCAGGGCCCTGGGGACCGCTGGGCCCTTTAATAAAAAAAAATATAAACAAAAATAAAAAAATAAACATTAATAAAAAAAAGGGGGTTTGACACATGGGGCCCTGGGGACCTCTGAGCTCTTTAATAAAAATATATTTATATAAAAAAATAAAGAAAAAGAAAAAAAAAGAATATACATTTTTTTTACCTCTGGACCCTTTAATAATAATAATAATAATATATATATATATATATATATATATATATATATATATATATATATATCCCCCCTTTTTTCTTAAAAAAAGAAGAAATAAAAAAAAAAGAGGGGGTCATCTGGGCCCTGGGGATCTCCGGGCCCCTGGGGACCTCCAGACCCCCAAAAAAAATTGGCCCTTAAATAAAAAAAATTAATAAAAATATATTAAAAAATATTTTTTATCAAAACTAAATTTAAAAAAGAGAGGATTGCCATCTGGGGTCCTGGGGGCCTCCGGGCCCTTGGGGACCTCCGGACCTCTAAAAAGTAATAAAAGAAAAAAAATTGGCCCTTTAATAAAAAAAATAATATATATTAAAAAAAATTTTTTTTATAAAAAAATAAAAAAAGTGGGGGTTGCAATCTGGGGCCCTGGGTGCCCCTGGGCTTGGGGACCTCTGGACCTATAAAAAAAAAAAAAGAAAAAAAATTGGCCCTTTAATAAAAAATAAAAGAAAAATATATTAAAAATATATATTTTTATAAAAAATAAATAAAAAAAAGGGGGTTGCCATCTGGGGCCCTGGGGACCTCCGGACCCCTAAAAAATAATAATAAAAAAAAAAATTTGCCCTTTAATAAAAAAAATAAAAATGTATTAAAAATAGGCTGTTACTGATCAAGATTTTTGTGTTTGATTAATCTTTTTTTTTTTTTTATCGATTAATCGACTAATTTTGATTAATTACAATGCCCAATTACAACGCACACAGGATACAAAAAACACACAAAGGCAGCGCTCGATGAGAATAGCATTAAAACTTTTATAGTCTTCATGTAGGTAACCAAATAAATATTACACTGGAGATAAAATCGATATAGCTACATAAACTGTAAAACTGGTGCGAGTAATACCAAATGGTACCAAAAGCAGTCAAAAAAACATGTAGCTAAGTATGATACTGGTATAAAAATGTGTACAATGATACCACTGCTGAATCCAGATGAGGAGAGGTTAACATCAGTCCATCGGCATGTAGATGTCCCATGAAGGGAACTATCACAACTCCCAGTGGATGGTTGTAGAATCCCAGGTTGACAGAGGAAAGTGATAGAGGGAAGTGTAACAGCCCTTGCGTGTGGCAGATAGTAAGGTCCCGCCGCCATGCAGATATGAAGACACACAAAGGAGCCCTTCAGATGGACACTGCAAGCCCCGCCGGTGTCCATGACGTTACCGGATCTCCGACAGAACTCCCTGAAGTTCCATAAGCCGGTGGAGAGGTGAGTACCAATCAAAAGAATTTTAATCGATCAAAAAGATTTTGATCAATTTAAAAAAATTAAAGATTAATCGATTAATTAAAAGTTAATTTGCACAGCCCTAATTAAAAAATATATATTTTTATATAAAAAATAATAAAAAAAAAGAGGGAGTTGCCATCTGGGGCCCTGGGGGCCTCCGGGCCCCTGGGAACCTCTAAAAAAATAAATATATATATTTTTTTTAGGGGGTTCCATCCGGGCCCCTGGGGGCCCCCAGGCCCCTTACAGGTGTAATGCCTGTACCCCCCTGATGGCGGCCCTGCATGTGACTGAAGATAGTGGGAGACAGGTGACCAGACATGCCTGGCCTTAACCCAGAGAAATACAGGGATTGGTCAATTGCCTATTCTTCTGAGAACGATTGGTTGATCGTGTCCACTGCTACCTATAGACATGAAGGCTGCTCAGTCCAGCCCAAACTGGGCACATTTGGTAACAGTCATCTAATCTTTTTTTTTTTTAAGGGTACATTTATTAGATTTAAAAAAAAAAAAAAAAGATAAACATGTACAGTACATTTCTTTTTCATTATACAGAAATGTTTGTAAAATTCAACAGCACACAGTCTAAACTCAAACTTAAAATAAAGTTTCCATCCCCAAATATTTTTTTCATTATTTTGCTCATTAGACCTACAAAAAAAAATCACCTAGGATTCTGACATCATCTCCCTCGGCTCCAGCACACTAATGCGCCTGGGAAATGTGTGTCATAATTTCCCAGGATGCAGTGCGCTACCCCATTATAACTCCCCATCCAAGACTTCCAGGAAGTAAGTGCTTGTGGGCTTCACAATGCCCACAAGCAAAATGACAACAGTGTGGACATAGTTTTATAAACTATCTTTTTTGAATAACTATGCGAAGCGGCGGCGGATTGTAAAATAGTAAGTGACCGGATTTATATTCTAAAAACGCATGATGAAAGGACATACATTTAAAAAATTGTGGTTGGAACCCCGCTTTAAATGCATATCATATATGTTTCATCTTACGTTTGTAACATCCTGTCAATAAAAGCTATATATCACTAAATGAACAATTGCAAGACATTTCCTGTTGCTAGCACATCCCACATAGTGCAAGGAATTTCCAGCTAGGCCAGGCTTCTGGGGACCGGGCCACCGTCCACATCCCATCATCCCAATCCCAGTACCACATCCAATTCTTATCCCACTACAGCATTCTCAGAAGTATATTTCAACCAACCCGCCCAGATTTTCTCAAACTTTTTAGGGAAACCTCTAGCTGCATAAGTCAATTTATACAGTGGCAGTGCTTGGTTTACCAGGTCTATCCAATTCTGTAATAAAGGAGGGACCGAGGCCTTCCATCTAAGGTGGCGTACACACGACCGAGGTTCTCGCTAGAAACCAGCGAGAACCTCGCTGGAAGCTGCATTCCAGCGAGAACCTCGGCCGTGTGTACGCTCTCGGCAAGCATCCCGTCGGGAATGCCGTCGAGCAGAAATAGAGAGCATGTTCTCTATTTGCTCGACGGCCCGCCTGGATGAATGGCTGGTTGCCATTCCCGACGGGCGGGTCGCCGAATCTGACGGCTGGCAGAGAACCTCGACGGGCGGAACGATGTGTTCTGCCCGTCGAGGTTCTCTGCCGTGTGTACGCGGCTTGAGAGCTATTGCGTTTTTGGCATAACAGAACAGTATTCTGAGTAGTGTCTTTTGTGATTTAGATATCCCTTCATCCAGATCACCCAATAGGCATCTGCCCGGAGAATACATATTAGGGAGGGCCAGGGCATCCTCTAGGTACTGAAGGATTGTCTTCCAGAATTTCATCACATGGGGGCATAGCCACACCATGTGAAAATAGTCTCTTATTGCACAGTCATCTAATCTTATTGGTTAGTATACACAGATTGTTCACAAAGAAAGAATGGTGATGAGTAGTTTCAAAGTCAAAGCATTCCTTCTTGACAAAGACATATGAATGCAACACACATCCGTTGAGACAATCATTGCCTCTTCTATTGAAAGATTTCAACATGTTGAAAAATGTAGGCAGGTATGAACACTTCATTCCCTCATGCTCCTTACTGTCTAGTAATTAACTCCTGCATGGCCTGATTATCACAAGCAGTGTATGAATAAGTCACATGGCTTAAATAATCAGCCTGGGTATGGGCAGCTTATACCTATGAAACACACTTCTGGCAAATTTGCCTAAAACCAACATTCAACAACATTTGAAAACATTTGCCTTATTTATCACCCGTCAATGTTCTATTCACTGCACATTGGCTAGATACATAGGGCCAGATTCAGGTAGATCTGCATAATGTTATGCGGTAAAGAGAAGTGTACCGCTCCATATACAAATAATCCCCGTTGCTTCCGTCCCAATCAAACCAAGAGGGTGCTGGCTGTGCACAATTAGCATGGGATGAAGGAAAAAATCCTGGATCGCCGCAGTGCGTATCTCATTTTGAGAATACGCTTAAAGATACGACTGCTCAGATTCTGAGTTACGACGGCGTAACTCTACGTGAGTCTGGCCCTAATTGTTTTGCACATTCACAAGCTGAATTTTTGAATCATTGCATTTTCTTTAACGAAAAATCTAAAATTCAATATGATGACCTATTTTTAAAGTGCTGGATCTGTTTTCTTTCTTTTTTTTTTTTTTTTTTACACAGGTTTATCTCTGAAAAGTTTTTTTTTGTGATGGTTCAATGCAAAAGACCATCAACTGTTCCAATATCTGTGGTTTCCCTCAGCTGTGGGTGCACTGGGTGCCTGGCCCTGGGGGCCCAGCTATGCCCCATGTAGAAATTATAAGGCCACACACTTATTCATTCACTCCTTTGCACCAAGTTTCCCACCAAGGGACCACCCTCCCTGAAGCGTTTCACCTTCACGGATAAAGCCTCTGAAGGTAAAATGTATCAGAAGGGTGTTTCCTGGGTCAGGAGCTTCAGCATGTACTTACTGTTTGAATAAGGTTTGGCAGAAGGAAATGATAGCACAGGTGTGCAATCTTTACATTTCCTGTAGATTATTTGTAAAAATATATAAAGTTGTAATGTGAAAAAAAAAATATTTTGCCTCCTCCCATTCCCAACATTTGCAGTCCACCCCTCCCCCACACAACCATGTGGCAAAAGGAATGAGAGTGCTGCCCCCTGTAATTCTAATAACTGTCCATATGCCATTCAACATTGATGAATATTGTATTAGGGAACAATATGGATACAATGGTCATAAAACCATTTTAGATATTACATATTTCTAACAAACGTTTGCACTTAAAAAAAAACAGGGATTCTCAGCTCAGTATGCAAGGGGTTAATTAAGAAATGTCTGTGTGAACAAAAAGTTATATGTATACTGTATATGTAAGCTATTTGGATTTAAGCAAGAGACATTCAGTTCTATTGCAGAATGCAGGTCAGTGATCAGACCTGAGTCTGTGGCTCTCCCCCAACTGTGTCACATTATCCCATATTGGCACTATATATCCATTAAAGTAAGCTATGAGCAAGTACGTTTAGTGGAATTTTAGGGACTGGCCAGAGACGGATCACTTTAATGCAGTTGATCAGCTTGAACATTTAGTGCAGTGGTTCTCAACTCCTCTCCTCAGGACCCACTAACATGCCAGGCCTGTTAGTGGGTCCCGAGGACAGGGGTTGAGAACCACCGATTTAGTGCAATATATGCACACTAATGCCCCATACACACATGTGGGATTTGCGAAAAGTTCCCGTCGGAAATCCCAAGGGTAAAGCCGAAAACCTGCTCGGTTCAGTCTTTCCCCTGCACATGGCCAATCTTCCTGACAGGAAAACTACGAGGGAGCTTTGCCCGGGAATCCCGGCCATGTGTATGCTCCATCGTAGTTTTTCCCATAGGAAAACTGCCAAAAAACGCAGGGCAAAAGTCCGCCGGTTTTACGGCTGGTTCTTTTTTCTTTGTCCGGCGGTTTTGGGCCAATTTTACCGTCCGAAAAACTGCGAGGAGCAAACACACGACTGGGGTTCCCAGCCAAAAGCTCTCCTCACAGTTTTCCCCTCGGGAAAACTGATCGGGTGTACGAGGCATGAGAATTCCTGTTTTTTTTGCAGACTGTTGCTAGAAATATGTAAAGGTTTATGTAGTGAAAATTGTGTATTGTCACACCTACTAGCACTTCCTATGTTATATACAATATATGTAAGCTATTTGGATTTAGGCATGGAAATGTTTTCCTTTCTATTCCAGGACAAAGGGTCACAAACAACAAAAAAAAAAACCTAACAAGGGTTTTTATCACTCCCTACTCTATCTAATGCAGCCACCACATGGTTTACAACCACTTTAAACACAGTGGTGTCCGAATGCTGTGGGTTACTGTACTTTGAGGGTTGTGTTGAAGAGGGTTGCTAGGTGAAACAAAATAAATCTAAAGGGCCAGCTTACCTAAATCCCAGATCTGCTAGAAAACATCAGGTAATAGCTGGCAGTACAAGGAGTAAACATAGAACTTCAGGCAGCAGGCCTAACAAAAATAGAGAGGCAGGTGAGGAGAAAATAATTTTACTATCTTTCAGGGGCAGAGCGTACACATTCACAAGCAGTATACTTGAGGAAATGAGAGGTGCGTAGACCACTTTTGCTTGTGCATGTACAGTAAACAGGATGTGCTCTTCTTTTATTGTTCTAGCTATGCTGTTTTTTTGACACGGACAATAAAAGAAGAGCACATCCTGTTTACTGTACATGCACAAGCAAAAGTGGAACGTTTGAGAAATGTGAACATGTCTCTGACACGTATCACGTGACAAGGCTATTCACACACTTTTTGGCTTTTTTGGGTATGTGATCATGCAAGTGCATTTATGTTGTGTGGCTGTATGTCAGCCAAATAAAAGGTCTTATTGTGCTAGGTTGCACTTCCCTTGTTGATTTACTTGTTTCAGATTGTTTTCAAGCAAAAGTGGCAATTAAAGCGGAGTTCCACCCAGGAAAACAACATTTGACCATATAGCTTAAAAAAATTAAATGAAAAAAAAGTGGAAAAAAAAAAATACTCACCCGAAATACCTGTTGCTATGCGGAAGTCCGTAATCTGCCTCTTCCACACCGCGGTGTCTTTTCTTCTGCTTCTTCTGCTTCTGAATTGGGTGCGCTGCTTTCTGGGAACTGTGTGTGTTCTCAGAGAGCAGCCGCCCATTCACAAGCCAGCGTGAGAATCACGCAGGCGCAGTAGGAAATGGGCAGTGAAGCCGTACTGTTTCCCATAGTGTGAATGGCAGCGCAGGACCTGGATCGATCATGGGACCGGCATCAAGGGGGCCATCAGCGCGGGCAAGTAGGACAAGGTAAGTGTCCTTATTTAAAGTCAGCAGCTACACTGTTAGTAGCTGCTGACTTAAAAAAAAATAAAAAATTGTGGCTGGAACACCCCTTTAAGCCATGAGGTGGGTAAGCCTCTTAGAATTTTTGTGTTATACCTTGGGTTGTCCTTCCCCAGGTGGCAAAATATAACACTCTGGTTTCCTAAATGAGCCGTGTCTCTCAATGAATGAAAGATAAAAGTTATTTCTTGTCATACGTGCTGGCAACAGGAAGTAAGGAAAAAGTTTTGTTATAGGTACACACACAGTATTAAAACAACCTGACAGAATTCTGACCCCCCAACTCTTTACAGAACCAAACAAATATTTTGGCTAAAATATTACTTTAAGTTATATAAAATCCACAATATATGATTTACACAGCTCTATGCCACACCAGTCAACCACGCTAACATGCATTGAAATGATAAAGCCTAACTGTAACTAACTAAAAAAAAAAAAAATCAGCACAAGGTACATAACATACAGTCAGTAGGACATGTCCACTGTGCTCATGCCTCTTATGTTAGTAGAAATCCTCCACAATCTATGCTCCCTCAGGTGTTCAGTCTAGATCTGTCTGTCAATTTTCAGATGGTTCCAGACTGAACCACAAAGTATGTTTATGAGGGGGCATATGTAACTGGAATTATGGAAGCTACGCATCTATGAATAGAAAGCAATCTCTGAATGGAGAGTGGGTAAATGATTGATAGGTCTGTCTCCTTCATTCATAAATTCTATACCATTCATACAAGCTGTAGTACCACTTCTATGCATACAGGGCCTGGGCTAAAAGAGCAAGCATCATTAGGTTCTATTAATGACATTCTCTGACAGCACCTAATTTGTATTTTCCCCCACCTCACCAGAAAATATGGCGTGGAGGGTATGGAAAGAGAAGAATTTCTACTAACAAAGGATTCAGCGCAAGGGACCCATCATACGGGCTTTTAGTTATGTCCCTTTTGGTGATTTTTTTAAATTAGCTATTCTTTAACAAAATAGTGTTGCCTTTTTGAGAAATGTAAACTGATGTAGTTGCATTGTTGCAATTTCCGATTGATACAATGTACAGGTTGGACATACAAGGTCTGGCTAAGCAGTTTATGTCATTTCTAAATCTGCTTTTTGGACAAAATTTCACATTAAAAAAAAAAAAAAAAAAATATATATATATATATATATATATATATATATATATATATATATATATTATATATATATATTAATAAAAAAACAGAAAAAAAAAAAAAAACAGAGAACAAGACCCATATACAGAGATAACACCATATAAACCTACCCTGAAGAAGAAACACACATTGAGTGTATATATAATGAAATTACTAATATTACCAGCTCATGGTACCACACTAAGCTTTCTGCTTTGCCACCTGTCATGTTATTGATCAATGCACTGGCATATAATATTCTCTTGTGGCTATCAGCAAGGAGTTTAGCTCATTGTTAGCATAGAAATGCAGACAGAAAGCCCATAGATGCCAAATAGGTAGCCAAAGGTTTTCTATGTTTCAGGCCAATAGTCTAATATTCAGAGCTGGCAAATGTATGTCAACAAATACTATTGCTTTACTAACACACACACACACAAAATATAAAAAATCAGTAATACTATAGCAAACCCATAAGACCTGTTAAATAGGAACATTCAGACAATTGTCATCTTAAAAGAGACGAATGTTTAAAATATATAGACAATTGCAAATTATGTCAATTTGATATCCAAGTCACATAGAGATATACAGTGCATATTTTATACATGAATTCCATTAACCTGTCATGGTATACACTTTCAGGATTGTAAAATAAAAAAAAATAAAAAAATACATATACAGAGATAGCCACATGAAAGAAAAATCGACCCAGAAGTAGAAAACGAAATTCAGTGTATATAATGGAATTACTAATATTACCAGCTCATGTTAACACTAAGCCTGCTGCATTGCCACCTGTCATGTTATTGATCAATGCACTGGCATATAATATTCTCTTGTGGCTATCAGCAAGGAGTTTAGCTCCTTGTTAGCATGGGAATGTGAGCAGAAAGCCCATAGATGCCAAATAGGTAGCCAAATGTTTTTTTATGTTTCGGGCCAATAGCTTAACATGCAGAGCTGACAAATGAATGCCAAATAATGCAATTGCTTTTTTAATAATAATAAAAATAAAAATAAACAATAATGCTGCTATAGCAAACCTGTAAGACCTGTAACATTCAGACATGTGTCTTGTTGTTAGTGAAGAACTGTTAAAATGTATGAACAAAAACTAATTATGTCAGTTTGAATCCCATGTCACATAGGGATATACAGTACATATTTTATACATGGATTCCAGTGAAAACAGATAGGCATGATTAACTGAACTAAGACACCATGTAAAACTTTACAATATATACAGTATGTTATGTGTCCAAAAAAAAAGATTCAATTAAGAAGTATAAAAATTTCTCATGAGAACTTTTTGCGATTGTTAGTGGTAAGCTTATTCATAATTAAATCAGTCACAGACATGAGATCAGCCCAACAACCTGAATTAGGAGGGGGTTTATCCCTCAGCACATGTTCTACGTATGCTATATGCTCAAGTTTTGCCACAAAATAGAAGCTGTTGAGGTCATAATCAAAAATAAGAGCAGAGACAAAGGTTTGGATGGCATTCTGGGGCCGTTGTACAGTAATACCTAATTTCCAGTAAGTCATTTTCAAAGTGAATAAGCTGCTGAAAAGTTTTAAAGATCAAGTTCAGGCAACACATAAAATAAATCATGTATGATCAATGGCCTGCTAATGTTAATGAGGGAACATGGCAACTGTACTTTGGTCATAAATCTACTTAATGCACCTTTAAAATAATCTCAATAGCCATGAAGTACCTTCCGGCTCTGCAGAAACCACTGCTGCTGGTCATAGGATCACTTTCTTGGCATTCAGGGGATCTCTGCCAATCAGAGTTTAAAGTGGATTTGTAATGTAATTTTTTTTCGGGGGGGGGGGGGGCAAATACCCATCTCCCACTTCCTCCCGGGCACTGTGGCACCAAAAGGAAGATCACCTCTATCTCTCCCTCTTGGCAATCATCTGGGACACTCACAGGTCCCAGATGGTTGCCCGGCCAGTCACAGTGCTCATCACAGCTCGCTCATGCACAGAGCACAATGAGTGCCAGGCTGTGAAGCCACAGCCGGGGGCGCCAACAATGACAATGTCGGCACCGCAGAGAGGTGGTGGAGAGAAGCGGGGCTTTGTACGCATGCATAGCTGGACCGTGGGACAGGTGAGTGTCCGATTATAAAAAGTCAGCAGCTAAACTTTTTGTAGCTGCTGACTTTTATATTGGTGTGACTCCGCTTTAAGTTAGCTAATCATTGGCAGAGAACATGATAGGTTTTGAATGGCTGTTTCTACTGCAAATGTAGGTATTTTACTGTTACCTTTATTACTTTCCCTGAGCAGAATAGACAGGGTGGGAAAGGCAGGTATATTGATGTAGCGCACTGTTCCTAAAGAACTGGGACTATGTTGTAAATTTAGAATTAAAGACAAAAGACAATCCGCGCTAACACCCCTAAACTAGATGATGTATGGGTATAAACAAACCCGTGATAAACGTGAAAAATAAAAAGTGAAAAATGCTGCACCTTAATACAAAGAAGCCCAATATAGGGCTCCACAAGACATATATATACAAAGGACAAAGGCGCGCAACAATGTAACATATGTATAGAAAAATGTGTTTCCACAGCAACTTGCAAATAGTGAAAAATAAACACAAATAAAGAATGTGCAACGTCCCAAATAGGATTCCAATTGTTAGGTGTTCAAAAGCTTATTTCATAAAGCCTTAAAAACACAGTTCATAGGAAATTTCCAATGTAGTGTTGTAGAGAATTCCAATGGTGCCCCTCATCTGTTCTATGTGTGGAAGTAATAGATGGCCGCTTACCGCAATGTTGGACCCTTCCAGGGGTCAGTAAAGCATTCAACACACTTATCCGCGGCTGGGTCCTAGGAATCACTCCACTGCTGACAGCTCCAAACCACTCAGAACGACTGAAGAGATTTTCCACTCCAAGAGATATCTCACTCCAAGATGTAGCTCAGAAATTCAGCTTAATTAAGGATATCGTGAAAGATAGAGAAAAAAGGAACTCCATAGTGTAGCAGGTTTAGAAAGAAACTGACAGTTTATTCAGTTTGCACTGATACAATTAAAATAACAGTCCTTCACCCTGCACATATACGGGTTCTCAGCATGGATTCAAAAACAATTTTAGTGTGTGCAGATGCTTCCAGCTAGGCGTGCGAACGATCAAATCAGCCAGCTGGCAAGCTCATGAACGTGGTGACGTCTGCGATACTTAGCTCCACCCCGACGCGGCGTTTCATCCAAACGGGCTTCTACGGGAAAGGAGGCTCAAGTGTCGGACGTCACACACCTCGTTCCTATTTATGCAATCACGCAGGAGAGTGACACCGGAACATACAAATGCCGGAACCTACTCTGCACTGCAGCCAACTTGGTTTTGTATTACAGCGAGATCTCTACACTTAGAAGCGGGACATCACTCATGACAAAACCATCAACAGAAAACATTACATAATGCTGTGAAAAACATAACTTGGTACTGTAAAAAACAACATGATGCTACCTGGGAAGGTATATTATTTAAGAAAAAATACATTTTAAAAAGCATTTTTTTAAAAAATATATGAAAAATTAAAATAAAATAAAATAAAAAGGCATATACAACGTTATTGGGTGTACTGCCTGATATCAAATATGACAGATACAGAGAACCACATTGCATTCACTATGGGACATGCCCGAAAGTGAATGGGGGAGGGGGCAAAAATTACAATACTGTGTGGGAACTACACATTGAAGGGGAAGAGCAGGAGGAGGAATAAGTGCTCATGGGATTCAACTGTTATCTATGTAACAGTTGACATCCCATTCTATGTTGAAACCTAAGGGACTGTAACAGGCCATATCAAAGATCCAGCGTGTTTCTCTGCGGGATATTTGCCGTACTAGATCGCTCCCCCTCCAGTGGGGAGTATATTTCTCAATCCCAATGACTTTGAGTCCGGAGGGGTCACGGTTATGGTGTTGGTCAAAATGTAATGACACACTGTGCTCAGGAAATCCGCTACGAATGCGAGAGAGGTGTTCCCCTATTCTTATCTTCAGGGACCTACATGTTCTCCCAATGTATTGGAGCCCACAAGGGCACCCCAGAAGATAGATCACACCCACTGTATCACAAGTGATGAATTCAGAGATGGAATATGTTCTCGAGGTTACATGTGAGGTAAATGCAGATGTTCTAGTTGTTTTACAAGAGGCACAAACTTTACACCTCTTACACGGGTAAAAACCTTTCAGATTCCCAAACATTACCACTCTCGGAGGGGGGTCGACTACACTGGGTGCCAACAAGTCCTTTAGATTTTTATTTCTCCTAAACAAGACTTTTGGGGTGTCAGGAAGCTGGGAACCCATGATCTTGTCGCTTTTAAGAACTGACCAGTGTTTCTTCATTATTTTTCTGACCCACCAATGTTGCGATGAAAAAGTGGTCAGAAAAGCCCACTCAAACGAATCTCTGTTCATCTCAGTTTTGCTAGTTTTAGGGACTAGCATGTCAGCTCTATCCATAGCGGCCACTTCCTTAATGTCCTTCTCTAAGACCTCTATTGCGTACCCTTTTTCCTCAAACCGTTGTTTGAGAATTTGGACTTGGGAATGGAAGTCCTCTGTTTTGGAACAGTTCCTCCTAATCCTCTGGAACTGGCCTTTTGGGATAGCTTTAAACCAGTTTGGGTGATGGCCACTATCCCTTGGAATGTAACCATTCCGGTCCGTTGTTTTAAAGAAAGCCTTAGTGAGAAGAGAATTGTCTTCTCTAAAGATTATTAGGTCAAGGAAATTAACAGACACTGGGCTGGACTCATGTGTAAATTTAATACCCCAATTGTTATAATTTAAACTGGTCATGAAGTCCGCCAAGGAGGGTGTGTCACCCTTCCACAGAAAGAAGGCATCATCGATATAGCGCCGCCAAAACAGGAGGCGGGGCTCCCCTCGGGAAAAAAGGCAATCGTTTTCCCACAGGGCCATGAAAAGTCCAGCAAGACTGGGGGCAAATTTGGCCCCCATAGCAACGCCAGTACATTGCAAATAGAAAGATCCGCCATAGTAAAAGTAATTGTGTTCCATGGCAAAATTAAGTAATTTCATCACAAACTCTAAGACGGAAGGTTTGAGAGTAGCATCTTTCCTTAGGAAATGTTCGGCTGCCAGATACCCTAGATGATGGGGGATTATAGTATATAAGGAGGAAACATCCGCTGTAACCAGCAGGACGTCCTCCTCAATGTAAAGCTCGGATATTTCTTTGATAATCTGCATTGAGTCTCTTAGAAGCGCCGGTGTCTTGGTTACAGCCGGTTGCAAGAAATGGTCCACATATTTCCCTACTCTCGAAGTGAGGGAATCTATGCCGCTTACGATAGGGCGACCAGGAGGATGGGTAGAATTTTTATGTATCTTGGGAATATAGTACATAATAGGTGTTTTCGGTGCCAGTGGGATCAGGAAATCTTTTTCTTTTTCATTTAGAATTCCCTTCTTATGACCTTCCTTTACCAAACCCATGAGTATTTTCTTATATTTACCCAAAGGGTCATTCCCAAGAATAGTATACGTAGCCCCATCTGATAGTAAGTTATCCATTTCTTTGAGATAATCTGACTTCTGGAGTAAAACTATCCCTCCCCCCTTATCTGCAGGTCTAATAATCAGATCTTTCTTTTTACATAAAGTTTTGATGCCTTCCTCTGTGTTTTTGGTTCTATCTTTTCTGAACTTGGCTTTTGTTAAATCCTGTAACACCAAATTTTTGAAAACAGTGATACTGGCAGCTGTTTGGGTTGAGGGATTAAATAAAGAAGCATTCCTCAATCCCGTCCCTGCTTGCTGGCCGATATTGCTGCTATTCCTAAGAATAGGATTGGTCATAAAATGCCGCTTTATGCTTAATTTCCTAATGAATTTTTGGAGATCTATGAACATTTGGAATTTGTCCATAGTTCTTCTGGGGGCATATTTGAGTCCTTGATTCAGTGTTAAAGTTTCTGCTCTAGATAGTGTCTCCCCGCTAAGGTTAAACACGCCTTCACATGGTAGTTGCGGCTTTTCTTTGGAGTGGCACCGTTGCCCTCCTCTGACTCACTATGTGGGTAATGGGAGCCATTTCCATAGGGATTGGTGCGTGGGGCACCCTCTCCATATCCCTGCAGCGGCTCAAATCTATTCTCTACTGGTAGGTCGTAGCCCCATGGGGCCCGGTGAGGGGGCTGGATCTCTCCTCTATACCCATTATCTTCATAATTGTTATAGTGGTCATGATGTTCCGTATGTGCGGGCCTACTCTGATGGTGCGAATTTGAATAACTGTACGGAATTCCCTCAGGTTGTCTAGAACCTTTGTTACCACCCTGAGTGGGATACCTTCCATAATTCCCATTGGATGTATTTGGTGGATGGTGGGTATTGGTAGAACTAGACTTGGACTGGTGTCCATTGTGTTTCCGCTTGATAGAATGGGGTGTTTTATTTGCCCCTGTTCTATTGGGCTCCCGTTCCCTGAACCCTACCTTGGGAGTAGAAGGACCCAAAAGGGACCTAATGGGTTCAGAGGACAGAGGCACCAGTCCACTGGAAGTGGCCCTCCCTACTTCCATTTGTAAATCATCATTATGTTGGCTTGTATTGCGATTGTTTTCCTGCCACTTGAAGACATTATGCGTTTTATAGTCCTCAACATCTCTCAAGTATTTTTTCCTTTTTTTGATTCTCTGTTCTTCCTCTTCCTCAATCATAATTTCTCTAAGTTCTTTAGAATAGACTTGGTATAGTCCCTCTTTGGCCATGGGGGTCAATTTTTCTTGGATTTCACTGATTTCTAGTTGCAATCTAGAGACCTTGGCCTGTTTGCGGGCCACCAAAAAGCCCAGGAAGGCTATACCAACGTCATTAAAATATAAATACCAATCTGCCAGATCAGTGTCCCTCCTATCTGGAAAGACATGCCATCTAAGGCTTCTGGGGATCATCCTTTCCTGGATATATCGCTCCAAGAAGATGATGTCCCAGGTAGCATGCAGTTCAGATATAAGTACATTTTTTAGTCTCATAAAGATATCACGTATCCCTTCTGTTTCTGTGCTACTCTGGTCAAATACTTCATCGGGATTAATTTTCCTATTTTTATGTAGTTCAAAAATATCCATATTGGTTTAAGGATAGTGTGTTACCTTAATGAGTGCAGAAAGTGAATTCTAAGGGGGCGGGGGAAGCAGCGGGATAGGTATATTTGAAGAAAAACTAAAGACAAAAGACAATCCGCGCTACTACCCCTAAACTAAATGATGTATGGGTATAAACAAACCCGTGATAAACGTGAAAAATAAAAAGTGAAAAATGCTGCACCTTAATACAAAGAAGTCCAATATAGGGCTCCACAAGACATATATATACAAAGGACAAAGGCGCGCAACAATGTAACATATGTTACAGTCCCTTAGGTTTCAACATAGAATGGGATGTCAACTGTTACATAGATAACAGTTGAATCCCATGAGCACTTATTCCTCCTCCCGCTCTTCCCCTTCAATGTGTAGTTCCCACACAGTATTGTAATTTTTGCCCCCTCCCCCATTCACTTTCGGGCATGTCCCATAGTGAATGCAATGTGGTTCTCTGTATCTGTCATATTTGATATCAGGCAGTACACCCAATAACGTTGTATATGCCTTTTTATTTTATTTTATTTTAATTTTTCATATATTTTTAAAAAAAATGCTTTTTAAAATGTATTTTTTCTTAAATAATATACCTTCCCAGGTAGCATCATGTTGTTTTTTACAGTACCAAGTTATGTTTTTCACAGCATTATGTAATGTTTTCTGTTGATGGTTTTGTCATGAGTGATGTCCCGCTTCTAAGTGTAGAGATCTCGCTGTAATACAAAACCAAGTTGGCTGCAGTGCAGAGTAGGTTCCGGCATTTGTATGTTCCGGTGTCACTCTCCTGCGTGATTGCATAAATAGGAACGAGGTGTGTGACGTCCGACACTTGAGCCTCCTTTCCCCGTAGAAGCCCGTTTGGATGAAACGCCGCGTCGGGTGGAGCTAAGTATCGCAGACGTCACCACGTTCATGAGCTTGCCAGCTGGCTGATTTGATCGTTCGCACGCCTAGCTGGAAGCATCTGTACACACTAAATTGTTTTTGAATCCATGCTGAGAACCCGTATATGTGCAGGGTGAAGGACTGTTATTTTTAATTGTATCAGTGCAAACTGAATAAACTGTCAGTTTCTTTCTAAACCTGCTACACTATGGAGTTCCTTTTTTCTCTATCTTTCACGATATCCTTAATTAAGCTGAATTTCTGAGCTACATCTTGGAGTGAGATATCTCTTGGAGTGGAAAATCTCTTCAGTCGTTCTGAGTGGTTTGGAGCTGTCAGCAGTGGAGTGATTCCTAGGACCTAGCCGTGGATAAGTGTGTTGAATGCTTTACTGACCCCTGGAAGGGTCCAACATTGCGGTAAGCGGCCATTTATTACTTCCCCACATAGAACAGATGAGGGGCACCATTGGAATTCTCTACAACACTACATTGGAAATTTCCTATGAACTGTGTTTTTAAGGCTTTATGAAATAAGCTTTTGAACACCTAACAATTGGAATCCTATTTGGGACGTTGCACATTCTTTATTTGTGTTTATTTTTCACTATTTGCAAGTTGCTGTGGAAACACATATTTTTCTATACATATGTTACATTGTTGCGCGCCTTTGTCCTTTGTATATATATATATGTAAATTTAGAATTGTCTGAGCTGTAAACAGCTCAGATTGATTGTACAAAGTTCAATTAGCTTCTGTTCCAACTTGGTTATGTTGTGCGCATTTCCCAGTGTTGCCAGTAAGTGTCACTGTTACCACAGGCCGATGTGAGAAATACAGCAATCTGAAGTGCATTGACTATTCTTTCCCCAGAAAATGCCCAGTGGGAGTGTTCTTGCTAATGTGCATTCTGGGAGAGGATATTTAAGGGGCAGAAGCCATGTGATCTCTGGCTC
Organism: Rana kukunoris; assembly: GCA_029574335.1. NCBI lineage: Eukaryota > Metazoa > Chordata > Amphibia > Anura > Ranidae > Rana > Rana kukunoris. The sequence continues at coordinate 22,773 of JAJQKJ010000047.1, read as the reverse complement.
TAACCTCATGGCCCTGCTGGCCTGAGGATGTGCTAATTCTCTTTTTAACTTGGGGCCTGCTTGCCTGTGGCTGTGTTACTGCGAGTAGGCCCAGAAGTCTGTCTGGGGCCTACTAATCTGAAGGTCGTCCTGGCTGTCTTGCCTGCGCAGAAGAAGCCTCTCTCGCTGGGGAAAAGATGTTTGAAAGGGAACATGATAGCTATTTACAAATACCTCAATGGTGACCCCAGCATAGGAAACAAATTGTTTAGTCTCAGGGGGTGTAAGAGGACACGGGCCACACAATGAGATTGGATGAGAAGTGGTTTAACCTTAAAGCGGGGGTTCCGCGGGAATACGTTTTTTTTTTAGATGCATCTGCCGCTCTTCACATAGTTAATGGGGTACTCACGTGTCCTTATTTTATAGGCCCCCGCAATGTCTTTCTGCCGCAAAAGTGACTTTATAAAAAGAATTGCTGGAGGCTTCCATCTTGCTTGTGGGCACTCTGAAGCCCACAAGCAAATCCTTTCGGGATGCGGTGGCACGATCTACCAAGTTGCCAGCAAATAAAATGGCATAATTCGAACCGCCCTCATCACGTGACCTGCTTCACGGGTCACGTGATGAGTGAAATCCCGCGATATCGAGAGAATCTGCCTAATGACTCCTCTCCTGGGAAGCATTACGCTGTGCTCCCAGGAGACTTTGCGATGAAGTCCCAGAAAAAGACACACCCACTCCTGCGGGAAGGATACTCGGAAGTGCCTGTTATTCCGAGGTGAATAAAGATAATGTGATTGTTTAAAAAAAAATTAACAGCGGACTATACATGTATTCAATGTGACGGTCTTAATTAGATAAAAAGTGTCTCTTGAGGGTGAACCTCCGCTTTAAGGAGCACAGGGTTTTTTTCAATATCAGGGCAGTAAGAATGTGGAAATCTCTTCCGTAAGTGGTGGTGTCAGCGGGGAGTATTGATATTTATAAAAGACTCTTGGACATGCATCTTAAAGAACACAATATACAGAGATATGGGAAATGATTATCGACACTAACCCACGTACACCTACACAGGTTGAACTGGATGGACTGTTGTCTTTATTCAACTTTACCTACTATGTAACTATGTACAAGTGCCATCCAGTCAGATTTTTACTAAGAAAAACTGATTCAGTTTACCTTAGGCCCCTTTCACACAGGTTTTTCAGACGGATCTGATTGGACATTCAATTCACCTATAGAGCGGTGGATGTCAGTGGTGACACCCACTGCTATCCAAGCTGATCCTCTCCTCCAAAACCAGACGGGTGGAGGTCCTATTTCTATCTGTCTGGTGGATCGGATCGGATGAAAATGGACAAGCAGTCAATTTTTATCTGCATGTGAGAGACTGAGTAGGATAATAACATGCTGGTTGTAGGAGACTGGAACATCCTACTACAGTCTCACACCCACAAACATTTAGCGGCAAAGGGGAGAATATGAACTGATAATGATTCGCACTCATTCACATAGAAATACAAAGCATTCTGCACTCATAAATGTCCTCCATTATAGCTTCATTTTATTTTTTACTTGCGGTGCTTTTACTTTTTTCTAGGACACCAGTTTACTGACAATAAGAGGATTATATACAGTGGGGTAACTTGCACTATGGATATGCCTGCATAAAACAAATGCAGCTCTTCAAGATGTTTAATCACAGTATTATTTTGAGCATCTGGTACCTAAGTAGTATTTTAAGACATTTACTAAAAGCTTTGAATCCAAACCAAATCCTATATTTTATTATATTATGCTGATTTGTCATGATAATGTTCAATGTTTTTCTCCAGAAAAAAAAAAAAATTATATATAATTGGTAATGGATGCCAACTTTACTATAACCACCTAGCGACCGGCTCATGTACATATACGTCGACACTTTAAAGATGGATATCTCGGTAACGGCAGCAGCTGCTGCCACAACCGAGATATCCATCTTTTCAGCGACCGGTCCTGTAAACGACAATGGTGGTCTCTGCGGCGGATTCGCCGTGAGATCACTGTTATTGGCGGCGGGAGAAAGCCCCCCCTCCCACCGCTCTCCGTGCCACCTGCAGCTTACCAGAGCTGTTACCAGAGCTATCGGAGGCGATCGGGACCTGTCAGCAGCTGGATATGGATACGAGTGAGGGCAAGATGGCCCCCACCTATCTCCATACCATAACAGGGTGGAAGCAACTTCAAATTGTCACCTCTGCCCATACGTCTTAAAGGGACATTTTCTTTTGTAATTTTTTTCAAATGTCAATTTTTTTTATTATTGCATTTAAGTCCAAATATAAGATCTGAGGTCTTTTTGACCCCAGATCTCATTTTTAGGAGGGCCTGTCATGCGTTCTAGTATAAGGGATATTTACATTACTTGTAATAGGAATAAAAGTGACCAAAAAAAACTGTTTAAAATCAATAAAATAAAGTAAAAAAAAAATAAGAAAAAAATAAATAAACATTTTTAAAGCGCCCCGTCCCAACGAGTTCACGCTCACAACGCATACATTAGCAGCCACCCCATATTAAAATTGTGTTCAAACCACACATGTGAGGTATTGCCATGATCAAAACGTTGCCTATGGAGATTTTTAAGGGTAAAAGTTTGACGCCATTCCACGAGCGGGTGCAATTTTGAAGCGTGACATGTTGGGTATCAATTTACTCTGCATAACATTATCTTTCACAATATAAATAAAAATTGGGCTAACTTTACCGTTGTCTTATTTTTTAATTAAAAAAAGTATTTTTTTTTCCCAAAAAAGTTTGCTTGTAAGACCGCTGCACAAATACGGTGTGACAAAAAGTATTGCAATGACTGCCATTTTATTCTCTAGGGTGTTAGAAAAAAAATGTTTGGGGGTTCTAAGTAATTTTCTAGCAAAAACATTCTCTGAAAAACTTGCTCGATTCTTAAGGGGTTAAAGGGTAACTTCACTATTGTGGGGAAAAAAAATAGCAAATACAAAATAATAGTATAACATATACAAATGCGACACAAGTCATATTGTAATTGAATGTTATTAAAAAATGACTTTTGCTTTTCAATCTGAAGCCGCTGAAATTTTCTGTAAAATGCAATGTGGCTACCTGGAGGTGTTATGTACACAGAATGTGTAAAGAACGCCCCCAAGAAACATCATGCTTGTGTGATTGGCTCACTATTTTTCCCAGAAGTCTACACTAAGATACAAGTCAGATATCAGGCATCCCCTGCAACAAACATGTCATTTTTGGTGAGATACTCCCAATACTCCCCTCAATGAGGTCCTCTGTAATAAAACACATCGGGTGGGGCCAGAGAGAGTGACGTGATCACGCCAGTCGGGACCTGGAAGTAGACGCATAGCACGAGGAGAGAACTTGGGTGACTGAATACTGCTTTTTAATATACCGCTTGCTTTACTTGTTGGCTTTGTGAGTACTGTTTAACCTCTTATATTAAACCGGTTTGACTAAATACTACACAATGAGAGCGTTTCTTCAATTTTTCCTTGTTTACAATGGAAGCTTCTAAATGACTACTAGTTGAGTGTTTTCCCGGGAGGTTTGATGTTTCCCATGGTGTATGGATTATACACAAAGTTTGTTTGGCCATCCGTCATAGGTGGTCAAGCTTTCTGGTAAGGTGCACTTGTTTACCAGAGCATGTTTTGTGGTGGAGGCTTTTTTACACTTCATTTGTTGGAAAATAATTTGTTCTTGATCATTCACTGCTCATCTGTTTTCTATTAAGATTTCATCTGTATGGACTCAATACACATATGAACTCAGATTATTATACTTTTTTTGGTGGACATTTTATTTTTTTCTGATTGGTCACAGTTCTTTATATGATATTTATGTGATTATATGAATCTACTTATAATTTGTTGTTTAAGCACTGCACTATATGAATAATATGTACATAGATCACCCAGAGGTGGAAGTTTTTTTTTAAAGTGTAACTTCACTCTCTCAATTAACATTGACAATTGTTAAACTGTATGCTGCTAGCATTAATAAACAAGTTAACGTGTTTTAAACTTTTTTTTATTTACAATTATTCAGTTACTTCCTGGTTTTCAGGCCTAGGCAAATTATGTCACACATCCCAGGAGTTTTCAGAAAAGTAGAGGAGGTTCTCTCAGCTAAGCACACCCTTCTGCCCACATTCCTGAGCTAATGGCAGATTGATTCCAGGAATCATCTGCCCTTAATCAAGATGGCTGCAGCTTGAAATGCTAGGAAATAGGGGCGGGGGGAGGGATAAAGCAGGGAGGCATAGATGGATGGGGGAGTTTGCCTTGAAAATGAAAATTGATCTAAATAGAATTTTCAGTCCTTGGTGTTTAGATGCAGTTTCATTCCACTTTAAGAAAATAATTAATAAGTGGTCTCACTGATAATGGGTTTGAGTTACTAAAGGTTTGAGTTACTAAAGGTTTATGCATGTTCAGTTTCAAACTACAATTTCACTTTGAAAAGTCAATCTTCACTTATCTTAGTAAATTAGATAAAAAGCAAATCTACAGGAATTTTCTCTTTGCAGAGGGATTCTTTTACTTAGATTCTTAGCTTATCTTAGTGAATGTTGCATTGACTTAAATCATCCAATAATGTGTAAACAAAAATCCAAGCCATTTTTTTTAAAATGAAATATTAACCACTTGCCGACCGCCCGCCGTCGTTAGATGATGGCAGTATGGCACTCCTGTGCAAACATAGCTGTAAGGCGGGAGCTTTAAGAAGTATAGGGGGCGCGTGACGTAGGAGCCAATGTGTGGGGCTGGAAGTCGCGATGGGCACCGGCTACCTGCGATTGCTCCTGAGAAGGACAGAAGGGGGATCTGTCAATGTGAACAGACAAATCTCTGTTCTGTCAGGGGAGTAGAGACTGTTAGTAGTTCTTGGGAACAGCGATCGGTCTTCTCCCCCAGTCAGACCCATTCCCAACAATTCAGTTAAGCCGCGTACACACGATCGGTTCAAACCGATATAAACGGACTGAAGTTCGTTTTCATCGGTCCAAAACCGATCGTGTGTAGGCCCCATCGGTCCGTTATCCTTCGGTCCAAAAACAGATGGCTTGCGTTAAAATTGAACCGCTAGCCGCTAACCGATAAGTCAAAACCGATCGTTAGTACGCACAAGCATCAATAAAAATCCACACATGCTCAGAATCAAGTCGACGCATGATGGGAAGCATTCAACTTATTTTTTTTTCATCACGAGATTGTGTTTTACATCACCGCATTCTGACACAATTGGTTCATGAACCGATGGTGTGTAGGCACATCAGTCGGCTTCATCGGTGAACCGATGAAAACGGTCCGTCGGACCGTTCTCATCGGATGGACCGATCGTGTGTACAGGGCTTTAGAAACACACTGAGAGAACACACTTAACCCCTTGATCATCCCCTAGTGTTAACCCTTTCCCCTGTCAATGACATTTATACAGTAATCAGTGGCTATTTTTAGCACTGATCGCTGTATAAATTTCTGTCTTTTTTTGTTTATAAAAACTGCAGGTGATCAAATGCCACCAAAAAATCTCTATTTGTGGGAAAAAAAGGATGTAAATTTTGTTTGGGTACAATGTCGCATGACTGCGCAATTGTCGGTTAAATCGACGTGGTGCTGTATTGAAAATAATGGCCTGGTCAGAAAGTGGCTAAATCCTTCTGAGGTTGAAGTGGTTAAACATGTTATACTCACCTGCACTGTTTAATGGTGTAATTTCAGTCAAAACTAAATTAAAATCTACTCCCATCCTCATTCTAAGCCTATTCTATTAGTCACATGATCAGTCCCAGCGTCAGCTTCACTGTACATTTGGGACTACAGCTGCCCCATATTAAATCCATGGGTGACATCATCGCCCCAGGCTCTGCAGCCATTGTCAGTGCTCTCTACTGTACACTAAAGCTGACGATGGAGAGATCATGTGACCGGACCAGAGTGAATTCAGAATAGGTAACTATACAGACTTTTACCTCCAGGTATCGTGAACAAGTGCGCACTGCCGGTGGCGCACTCCCACTGTGTAGAATCCAGTGGACCCAATGTCTGCCAGTACCCGCAGATCATTCGGTACACAGGCGGAATGGCGATCTGCCTATGTATCTAAGGCAGATCACTGTTCTGTCAGCAAGGAAGGCATTGATCCTGTGTTCCTGCAAAGCAGGGATGCAAATCTATGAATTCATCTAGTCAAAGCACCTCCCTTACAGTAGTATATCACTAGATAAGCACACAGTTAACCCTTTGATCACCCCTGATGATCACCCCTGTAATAATGTCACTGGTCCTCAAAAAAATTCAAAAGTGTCAGTTAGTGTTCAATCTGTCCACCACAATATCACAGCTCCGCTATATGTTGCTGATCACTGCCATTAATAGTACAATAAATAAATAAATACAAATTCTATAAATATATCCCATAGTTTGTAGACACTATGGGCCAGATTCAGAGAGAATTAGATTAGCGTAGAGTAACAGAAATACTCTACGCCGCCGTTTTTTACCTGGCTCTACGTGGAATCCCGGTAGATTTTGTCCGGTAAACGACGGCGGCGTAGAGTATTTCTCCCGGCGCAAGCCATCTACGCGAGTAGGGGGCGTGAAGCATTTAAAATAGGCGCGTTCCCGCGGCGATCGAACTGCGCATGCTCCGTTCAGAAATTTCCCGCCGTGCATTGCGCGAAATCACGTCGTTACGTCATTCGTTGTTTGAGTAGCGTCGTTTACGGACATTTCTATTCCCGAACGACTTACGTAAAAATAAAATAAAAATAATAATTAAATTCGACGCGGGAACGACGGCCATACTTAACATGGGCTACGCACCGTTAGACCAGCAAAAAGCTGGTCTAACAGTACGTAGAAAAAAATAGACGAAAGCGATTGCGAAGACCGCTCGTATCTTCGTGGATCGCCGTAAAAACTCATTTGCATATCGCAACGCATGAAAACGACGCAAACTCCTCCCAGCGGCCGCAAAAATATCGCAGCGTACATCCGAAGGCTTACGAAGATGTAAGCCTCTCGGGTTGGAAGCCCGAAGCCGCCGTATCATGGTTTGAGGATTCAAACTAGTGATACGGCGCACGAAATTTGAAATTACTCCTGTCTAACACCAGTTAGACAGGCGTAATCGCTCTGTGAATCTGGGCCTATAACTTTTACGCAAACCAATCAATATACACTTATTGGGATTTTTTTTGTTAACAAAAAATATGTAGCTGCATACATATTGGTCTAAATTGATGAAGAAATTTGATTGTTTAAATTTTTTTTATTGGATATGTTTTATAGCAGAAAGTAAACATTTTATTTGTCGGTGTTTTTTTGTTTATAGCACAAAAAATAAGAACTGCAGAGGGGAACAAATACCACCAAAAGAAAGCTCTATTTGTGGGAAAAAAAGGACGCACATTTTATTTGGGTACAGCTTTGCACAGCTGCGCAATTGTCAGTTAAAGTAATGCAGTGCCATATTACAAAAAAATGGCCTGGTCAGGAAGGGGGGTAAATCTTTTGGAGCAGAAGTGGTTAAAATGGTTGTAGACCTCAGACATGAAATATGAACTAATATTGTCCAATAGTGTGTACTTGTATCAACTAAGAACACTGGGCCAGATCCACAGAGCCAGTACGCCGGTGTATCTCCTGATACACCGGTGTACTTTCAAATTACCCGCGTCGTATCATTAGTTTGAATCCTCAAACCAAGATACGACGGCTTCAGGCTCCGACAGGCTTACGTCTTTGTACGCCTTCGGATCTACGCTGCAATATTTTTGCGCCCGCTGGGTGGAGTTTGCGTAGTTTTCCGCGTCGGGTATACAAATTAGCTTTTTACGGCGATCCACGAAGTTACGATAGTCCGTCGCATTCTCTTACGTCGCCGCTAGTCGGCTTTTTCCGGCGTATAGTTAAAGCTGCTATTATCCGGTCTATAGTTAGACTGGCCATGTTAAGTATGGCTGTCGTTCCCGCATCAAATTTTTTTTTTTTGCGTAAGTCGTCCGTGAATAGGAATGTACGTAATTTACGCTGAAAAAAAAAAGACAACGTTTCGACGTAATTTCGAGCAATGCACGGTGGGAAATTTCTGAATGGAGCATGCGCAGTTCGATCACCACGGGGACGTGCCTGATTTAAATGATTCACGCCCCCTAATAGCGTAATTCGATTCCGCTGCGAGAAATACACTACGCCACCGTACCTTACGGGCCGAAATCTTCCTGGATTCGACTTAAAGCTGCTTAGTTTCTCTGCTGTCAGCATCAGTCATGTCTGAAGTTTGGCGCCATTCCACAAGTGTGCGCAATTTTAAAGCATGACATGTTAGGTATCTATTTACTCGGCGTAAGATCATCTTTCATAGTATATCTAGAGACATGCCTCTCTTTGATAGAGGAATGGATGACAAAGAGTTATCTTAAACTCAACGGAGCGAAAACAGAACTTCCAAGCGGAGAAACCAACCTGCAACAACCTGGACCCCTCCGCCCATTCTGGGCAAAATCATCACCCCTAGCGCCAAAGTCAAAAGTCTAGGGGTCACATTTGACTCCTATATGACAATGGACGCACAAATAGGGTCAGTAGTCAGCGGATCTCACCATCGCCTACTACGCAGACTTATTCCTTTCATCCCCAAAGAAGACATAGCGGTTGTGGTGGGAGCAATTGTTAACTCCAGACTGGACTATGCAAATGCCCTTTACCTCGGACTCCCCAAGTACCAAATCGCTCGTCTGCAGGTCGTTCAAAACACGGCCGCCAGACTTGTGACGAGGAGAAAACCCTGGGAATCAATCTCACCCTCACTGAGAGCCCTTCACTGGCTGCCAGTAAAAGACAGAAACGCTTTTAAAGCACTCTGTCTAACGCATAGATGTATCCATGGGAATGCTCCCCATTATCTATGCGAAAAAAATAAAAGCTCATAATCCCAATCGCGTTCTGCGATCCACCAATCAAAACCTGCTCCAGATTCCGAAAGCCAACTACAAGTCCAAAGGAGAAAGAAGATTCGCGATCCAAGGTCCCAGACTATAGAACGCTTTACCAACCAGCATTCGGTTGGAGGAGAATCACTTGGCCTTCAGGAGAAAGATCAAGACTCTCTTTTGAAATTAAAGGAGACAGGAACAACGAGCGCCCAGAGGCGATTTAGTTTGCATGTGCCGCGCTATATAAGTTTTCATTCAATCATTCATATACCAAAAATCAGGCAAACTTAAGTGTTTTTTTATTTTTTTATTCACGAAACAGTTTCTTTCAACAAAAAAAAACACGTTTAAAAAATTTCTGTGCAAATACCATACATAAAAAGTTGCAACAACCACAATTTTATTCCCTATGATGTCTGCTAAAATATTATATATACTGTTTGGGGGTTCTAGCAAAACAATTATGATTTTTACATGTAGGATAGAAGTGTCAGAATTGGCCTGGGTGGCAAGTTTTATATATGTATATATATATATTGTACAGGACGCCAGGGTTGGGTCCTGGACTGGTGCTATACGGCACCACTATTTTGGACTATGGTCCATTAAAACAGAGGTAGAAGGTTCAGGGGGTCACCCAAAGTGGGTGAAAAGTTCCAGGCAGGTGCTAATCCAGAGAAGACTGGGTCGCAGTCTTCTCTATCTTAATAAAGTAGTTTGGGGCCTGGAATTTTGGAGGCTCCAAAGTGTTATTTGGGTGGGACGGAGCCTCCACTCCTAAACCTTGGGAGCCAGCGCACATGGTGTTAACACTCCCAGAGAACCACCCATTAACCACTTTAGCCCCGGACCATATTGCTGTCCAAAGACCAGAGCACTTTTTTCAGACATCTTCAGAAACATGTGCAATGGAATTATTCTACTTATCTGTTTAACCACTTGCTTACTGGGCACATAAACCCCCTTCGTGCCCAGGCGAAATTTCAGCTTCCGGCACTGCATCGCTTTAACTGACAATTGCGCGGTCGTGCGACATGGCTCCCAAACAAAATTGGCGTCCTTGTTTTCTCACAAATAGAGCTTTCTTTTGGTGGTATTTGATCATCTCTGCGGTTTTTATTTTTTGCGCTATAAACAAAAATAGAGCGACTATTTTGAAAAAAATTCAATATTTTTTACATTTTGCTATAATAAAAATCCCAAAAAAGATATATAAAAACATTTTTTTTCCTCAGTTTTGGCCGATACGTATTCTTTTACATATTTTTCGTTAAAAAAAAATCACAATTAGCGCTTATTAATTGGTTTTGCGCAAAATTTATAGCGTTTACAAAAAAGGGGGTCGTTTTATGGCATTTTTATTATTATTTTTTTTTACTAGTAATGGCGGCGATCAGCGTTTTTTTTTTTCAGTACTGCGATATTATGGCGGCCACATCGGACACTTTTGACACATTTTTTGGGACCATTGGCATTTTTATAGCGATCAATGCTATAAAAAAGCAATGTATTACTATAAAAATGCCATTGGCAGTGAAGGGGTTAACACTAGGGGGCAGAGAAGGGTTAAGTGTGGTCCTGGTGTGTTCTAACTGTATGGGGGGGTGGCCTCACTAGGGGAAATCACTGATCTTCTGTCCATACATTGTATGGACAGAAGATCAGCGTTTCCCCCGCTGACAGAAACGAGAGGTATGTGTTTACACACATACCTCCCATTCCCCGCTCTGTAACGAGCAATTGCGGGTGCCCGGCGGCGATCGTACCCGCCGGGCACGCGCGCGGGACTCTGGGGACGGGTGCGCGCCCTATTAGCTGCTAAAGGGAGGACGTAGAGCTACGTGCTCCCGCGTAGCAGTGCCACCGTCCCGCAGTAATATGATGGCGGGCGGTCGGCAATTAGTTAAAGCAGGAAGTGGTGCTGGAGGTGGTGAGTGAGTTTGGAGAGTGCACCTGATGAGGACAAGATGGGAGTCTGCTAGCTGCACAGTGAGGACTTTTGGAGTGCAGGGGATAAAGACTTGTCTTTCAACAAACCGTATGTCATTTGCTTTCACTGTTTTTGTGCTGAAAATAAGCAGACTTTTGGTTGATGCTGGAGCCAAGCAGACTTTTATGTTATAGTTTTCTGGCATGCTGAGAAAGCCTTATTTTGCTTTTCGGTGAATAAAAGCCTTTTTTCTTCAAACCAACGGTTTAAGCACTGAATCCCTGCTGAGCTATAGCCCCCAAATGTTAATATATATATATATAAAAATGTATGTAATTTTCTATATTTTCAAAAACTATACCCAAGCATGTAGCTTAACGCCCACATTTGTGAAGTTTGAAGTTACAATTTCAAACCAGTAATTTCACAGTAAATAGATAAATAATAAATTATGTTATATAGCATAATATATTATTTAGCTTGATTAAAACAGTACCTTTTCAGTAGCAGCAGATTTTCATTCTCCCTCTGTGTGAGAAAAACATGGGATTATGGGTAAATCTTATTACCATAAACCCATGTTTTTTCCTTGTAGTTAAAAGGGCTGGGCTGGAAGGGAGCATTTGTCTTTTAGAATCATGCCCCCTTCTATGACACTACAGTGAGAGGACAGCCTCCACTGCACTATTTTTATTGGACAGCTGGGGCCAATGGTGCTTTACTATTGGTCCAAGGCTCCAAGCAGCCCACTGAGCTCAGTGCCTCTGACAAGAAGTGAGAGGCACTGTGAGCTTATCCTCCCCGTCTGCTGCAAACAGTGTGTTCCAGCTTGTATTTAAACTGGCCGCTCTGTATGTAGCTTCTGATAGGCTGTGCAAGGAGCCCCATATTTCTGGAACAATAGGCAGCAGGAGCCCGAAAATTTGACAAGTTTTGGGGTAGAACTTCGGTCTCTGTGACCCCAGGTCATCAAGTTATGACCCTTGAAGCGCAAAGTCTTTTTTTTTTTATGTTCATGTCAGGTGCCTTCCCTGACTGCATGTCCCTGGTGTATTACCTGGATGTCACGACTGTCATGTCTACCCCAATGCAGGTGGTCAGACACTATAGCTAGCTACTGTGTGCTTTGGTAGGTGTGTGCTTGGCCAATACGCCAAGGTAGACGCAAACTGAATAAAGCAAACCAATACTTGCAGTTGATAGTGTGGTTCTAAAACAGTTCAGGTAAAGGACAGGCTGAGTTCAGGGAATAGTCCAATATCCAATCAAGTATACAGGGAAATCCAGATTAAAAAATCAGGGCAGACAAACTAGAGGCTTGATCAGGAACAATGCAGGTATACTGTCTCTATCTCAAGCAAGGGATAGAGTGTTCAGTTTGCTTATATTAGGTGACTGACCACATTAATCACCTTCCAGGTGAACACAGACAGGGGGAATGCAACAGCCAACACCAGGATGCTGGAATGAGTAGCAGGAGCACAAGTGATCCTGACACTGAAGCCAGTTACTTCACTGGGCATATGTAAGGGTGAAAGTGAACCTGTCCTATAAATCAGTGTCAAGGTGTATGACATAAAGCACAAGATAAGATTAATTTAAATAAGTAACCATTAATGACTACATTACCCATTGCCAAATGTGAATGGAGGTCACTATGTTTTCCACTATTATTACCATCAATACTAACTAATCCACTCTAGCCCACATGGATAATTTGCATTGGTTTTTAAACTACTCCCCAAGCACCCAAATATGTATTTCCCAAAAATAGAATGGGTAATTATAGTTTAAAAACATTATCGAAATAAATAATGGAAGGTATTTGCCATGATTTTGGAAAATCCAATGATATTAGTGCTATAATAATATATTTTTTCAGTCACCTCCTTTAGGGATAGAATAGACTCTATCAAATGTGCAAAATGAAATCCCTGTGAGCACTTGTTCCCTTTATTGGAACTGAAACGCCACTTCTTCACTATTTGATGGCTGATGCAGGTAGTCAACCACTTGAATGGGAAGAAGATGTGTTTCCCCCACCATGTCCTTCCTCCTGCACCCTATAGTGACATTTGAGCTAGCAGGAGAAACAACAGCATGTGGAGGGGGAGCAAGTATTTCAAACACTCAGAAGTGTGGAATATAGACAGTGGCAGGTGAGCAGAGAACAATCATTTAAACAACAATTTTGAATTGATTGCTGATGTATGAGACATAAAGTATGATTGGAAAATGTAGCTTTAAATGACGACTTGCGCAATCATAATAACCAGATCCATACCAGGTTACATGATTATCTACTGGAAGTTCCATTTTGGATAACGACAAGTATTGTAGGACATAGATATGTTTTGCTTTGCTCTACAATTTAAAATCTTTTTGCTTTATCATAATAACCTTTCTCCAATTTATCCTTCAGAGATGAAGTTTTTTATGTATAATTTATAGTATGTTTGTAACCTATCCAGAAATCGATCTGTTCTCCAAAAGCAGATGCCAGGGTTTGTATAAGATTTTCTGTACAGCTTCATGCTGCCTGGAGAGAAATTTATCATATTTTGCCTGGAAAGTCTTCTTCTCTGTATCTTGGCAGTTATCCATTTGTTTAAATTATTTTTGCTCTTAAATATGCCATACAAATGTCCTTATCCCCTGGCTAGCCAAGATGCCCTGCTTCGACTTCAAAATCATGGTCACATGTGTAAATTCCTACTTTAAATATTGGCCAATAGGGGGTTCTGCAAATTTGGAAAACAAAAATATTACCTATTAGAAGTATATGTGAATTTTACTTTACACAGTATATCATTTAGGCCCACACAAACTCTGTATCTCCTGTTGTGGGTCCAACCATAAAATATTGATATTGAGGTTGATTAATTAAAGTGGATGTAAACCCACTCTCATCCTTTCTAAACTACTGCCATAGTGCTGATCTATGTAGTGCTGATCTACCTGTCAAATGTTTTCCCTCTGTCTGTTATAAGAACTGAAAAACTGCAGTTTCTGTGGGTGTATCTTTTGTCTGGAGCTTTGTGGGTGGAGTCGTGGTGTCAGTAGACTCCCCGCCCTCCTCTACACTCCCCTTGTCAACATGCATTTTTTCCTGTGTATTCCTTACACTAAATTCTGCTATGATCACTAACATCCAGTCAAAATCCAGAAAAGTAACCACATGACCCAAAAGGAGTGGGGGTGGGAATTAAAAAAATAATGTCTGTCTCCAGGCTAGTGCATGAAATATGTAAATAACCTGTCACTCACAGCAAGGGGGCGGAACGGACCAAGGTTTTTCTCTGTAAGTCCAATTTATTTCACTGAACAATAAAAGAGAATTGCTCAGAGCTGGATTAACTCTGTGTGGCAAGACTGGGCACAGATGATAGGAAATCTTATACTATAGATTGTGAAAGTCTAGGCAAAAACTAACTAACTGTAATCCTACTTTATGCCACATTCTAAAACAAACCTATCTAGCCATGTAAAGCAAAAAATCGCTGTACTTGCCTGTTCCGCAGCAGTACTGGTTCAGTCTCCAGCGACGAAAGCTCTGCGCAGGAGAGAACTCACGACGGCTGTGAAATGCCTGGTAAGTGACATCACCCATAGAGTTACTATGGGGCTTCCGTTGTCGGCTGCCTATCCTCTGACAGCTCAGCCTGGACCAGGACCGGAGCAGTTGCAGAACAGATAAGTACAATGATTTTTGCTTTACAGGGATAGATAGATTAGTCTGAGAATGTGGCATGGAGTAGGATTAGAGTAAAGCCCCGTACACACAATCGGATTTTCCGATGGGAATTGTGTGATGACAGCCTAAAATCCGACCATTTGTTCGCTCCGTCGGACAATTGTTGTCAGACTTTCCGCTGACAAATGTTGGATGGCAGGCTTATAAATTTTCCACGCACATCGGTCTGTTGTCAGATTTTCCTATCGTGTGTACACAAGTCCGTCAGAGAAAAGTCAAAAGTACAAACACGCATGTTTGGAATCAATGTTCACTAAACACGACATTAGCAGAAGGTTCCCAAAGGGTGGCGCTCAAGAGCTGAAATTTCACGTAGTATGTCACTACGTTCATGTTTGTTGGCTGACAATTGTGTGCCGTTTTTATGCAAGACAAGTTCTTGGCCAACGCCCTTCGGACAAAAGTCCTACGCTTTGTCTGCGGAAAATCTGATCATGTGTACGACCTTAAGGCTAGGTTCACCCTGCTGAGATACAATTTTGATCCAACTTTCAGTGTGAGTCTGTAATGCAACTTTGATAAGGTATGTATATTGTAAGGGGGCAAATCCACGCTGGAATCGCACCAAAGTTGGTTTTTGCCTAAACTTCCACTTTAAGATTCTCAACTGCTTTCGTAAATCAACCTAATTGTTTTTGTAATTACATCAAGAAACAGAGCCACTAAACCGTTTCCCAGATAAAATGAAATACTCCATTGTGAAATACAGCACACACTATTGAATCACTATACCAGTCAATTTAAATCCTAAACAAATGTAAAATTAATAAAAGACAATATCTAATCCCTTTATGAGCCTAGCAAGTTATACAGGAATTAAAATGGCTTCAGTGAAAATATCTCAGCTGTGTCCTTATTAAGCCATTTGCCAACTCATGCTAACATCTGTCACATCACATTCTTGAAAGTCAAAGATGTCTTCAGTAGAGGGGAGATTACAAAAGCAAAGGATCTCCTGCATACAGTATTATACAGGAGAAATAGATACTGATTCAGTTAGAGTCGGTTCACACTGGGGCGACTTGGGATCCGACTTGAGGTCGCCTCAAGTCGTCCCAAGTCGCGCTGTAGAGAAAAACAATGTTAGTGAATGGGAGCGGTGTTATTACACCCTACTCATGTCGCTCCGACTTCAGAAAAGGTTCCTGTAAGGCCCCATACACACGATCGGATATATCCGATGAAAACGGTCCGCGGACCATTTCCATCGGATATGTCCGATCGGGAGTTTGATCCGATGGCGTGTACACACCATCGGATCAAATTCCCCGCCGCCGGACGGCGCGATGACGCGGCGGTGACGTTGACGCCGCCGCGTCACCGCCACGTCACCGCACCAGGAAGTAAAACACTTCCGCGCATGCGCCGAATCCATTCGGCAGCGGCGCGGCGGTGGTGGGAGCCGACATGTCTGCTGGTAAGTGTACTAACCAGCAGACATGTCGGGCGGACAGATTCCCACCGGATAGATTTCAAAGCTTGCTTTGAAATCTGTCGGGTGGAGAAATCTGTCCGCTAGCCCATACACACGAGCGGAGATGTCTGCTGAAACGGTCCATCGGACCGTTTTCAGCGGACATATCCCCTCGTGTGTACGCGGCCTAAGACTTCAATCCGACTTGTCGCCTCAGAAGTCTGATCACTTGCTACTTTCCAGATAAGATAACATACATTTCTTAGGCAAACCCCTCCCTCCCCTCCCTCTCTCAGAGCTGATTGTTGTTTTATTGGCCACTGGAATGTCTCCTGTCTTGGAGATGACTTCAAGTCGTGTTGTAAATCTCCCCAGATCGCCCTGTGGTTCATGCTCAAGTCGTGTCTGGGTCGCCTCTGAAAGTCGCACTGGAAGTCGTGTCGCCCCAGTGTGAACCGACTCTTAGTGATCTAAAAGCAAAACAATGAAGACAACAGAAAAGGAAGATATATATATATATATATATAAGCAGCATCAAAAAGAGAGAGAGAGAGACAAAATGATATAACTCCTTCTAAAATGAAGGGAATGAGTGTGAAAGAGTGAGGAAGAAAAATAAAAGAGGGGATAAAAAGAATGTGAGGAAATAAGGTGATTAATTTAAAGTGCTTTGAAAGTCTTGTCCCCCCCCCTAAAAATAACAAACATGTCAAATTAACCTACTGTGTGCATGGGGATTTGCACAGAGCAGCCCAGATACTCCCATTCTGGGGGTCCCTCTTCTGTGATCCTGTCCCCTCCCTCCTGTCGAGTGCCCCCACAGCAAGAAGCTTGCTATGGCGGGTCACAGCTCCCAGTGTCCATTCAGACACAGAGCTGCATCCTGGCCCTGCCCCCTGTCTCTCTTGATTGGCTGACTGACTTTGATTGACAGCAGTGGGAGCCAATGGTGCTGCTGCTGTGTCTCAGCCAATCAGGAGGGAGAGTTTTAGATGGCTGAAACACTTGTGGACATCGCTGGAGATAGATGAGGCTCAAGTAATTAGGGGGGGTGCTATGGTAGATGCTATAACTTTCAATCAATATACCAGTGGCGGTGCGTCCATAGAGGGCGCTGGAGCGCCGCCCCTCTCGCTCTCGCACCACCACTGATTACTGTAACGGTCACCACCTTTTACGATCTTCCATCCACCCAAGACAGCTTATACGACAGTCCGACAATCCATGTAGACACGATCCATTCCCCAGAATTAAGACGAGACAAGCTCCGTTCTCTCTGATTCAAATGTATGAATGTTTTAATGGTAAACTCAGCTGGTTCTTATACAGCTACAAACATGTCACAGTTAATCACAGGGACAATGAAACTCTCCACCCCCCCTAACATCACACAATGAACTTCAATCACATTCTCTTAGATAATGACATTCAGTTGAGGTAATTATCCCCCAGACGTTCCGACTCTGCCAATAAGTGATTCACCTGTAGAATACACATTCCTATGTCAGACGGTCTGTCTCTGACTATAAGATATTCACACCTGATCATCAATAGGCTTTAAACAGTGTTATTAGCATCATACAACGGAATGTCTTTCAGGAGCCAGCCTCAATTAACACCTCAAAGGCATGTGTCCCCACCTTGAATGAAACATTGACATTTACAGCTTGTAATATGTCCAGATCTCCTGCAAAACATGAATTATCATTTATCAGTCACCCTGTGCCCAAAAGGGGCACGGGGTGACCTTAGACCCAAGAGTCCTTAGTGACGCTGGCACAGGAGTACCCCCCATCCCTCAAAAGTCTCTGGGCGTCACGGATCATTCCGTTACAAATACAATACATAGATGCATGCATTGCATGCATCTATGTATTGTTTCCGCTGCCGCCCACTATTCAGATGGCCGGCCGGATGATGAGCGCCGGCCATCTGACTAACGGCAGCTGGTTGGCTGTGTGGAAGTGCCTATCAGAGCCAGCAGCATCGAGGGACCTGGAAGGAGGATGGCCGACCCCAGAAAGGTAAGTGCCGGTCAGGGGGAGGGGCATTTTACAGAGCACAGCCGCGACAATTGGCACAGTGACAGTGGCCTCAATGGGCACAGTGGCGACAATGGGCACAGTGGCATCAATTGGCACAGTGGTGACATTTGGCACAGTGACAGTGGCATCGATTGGCACAGTGGCAACAATGTGCACAGTGGCGACAATTAAAGGGCACAGTGGCATCAATTGGCAAAGTGGCGACAATTAAAGGGCACAGTGGCGACAATTGGCACAGTGGCGACAATTGATGGGCACAGTGTCTGTGTTTGATGGCATGGCACAGTGGCTGCTTTGATGGCATGGCACAGTGGTGACAATTGATGGCACAGTGGCTGCGTTTGTTGGCATGGCACAGTGGTGACAATTGATGGCACAGTGGCTGCGTTTGATGGCATGGCACAGTGGTGACAATTAATGGCACAGTAAGGCTGCAATTTAAAAAAAATTTGAGCACCAGCCGCCACTGCAATATACGCTTATTGTGATTTTTTTTTTTCTTTACCAAAAATATGTAAAAGAATACATATCGGCCTAAACTAAGGAAAAAAAATAAATAAATTGGGATATTTATAATGGTAAAAAGTAAAAAAAGCCTTTTTTGGTTTATAAGCGCAAAAAATAAAAACCGTAGAGGAGATCAAATACCACCAAAAGAAAGCTCTATTTGTGGGGGAAAAAATATCTAAATTTGGATACAATGTAACAAGACCGCACAATTGTCATTCAAAATGTTACAGCGCTAAAAGCTGAAAATTGGCCTGGGCAGGAAATGCCCTGTATTGAAGTGGTTAAATAAAATGTTTTTTTTCGCATTTGTAATTTTACATACTGTCACCAGTGAAGTACAGCATCATCATATGACTGGCGTGGCAGCGATCAGGGATACTTATTGGTGACAGTGTGGCTGATTTACAAAATCTGGTGGAGCTGTGCATTGAAACCAATCAGCTTCCAAATTCAGCTTGTTTAATTAAGCTTTGACAAAAAAATGGAAGCTGATTGATTTCAATGCAGAGATACACCAGATTTTGCACTCTCCAGTTTTAGTGGGACCCCTTTCACACTGGGGTCGCTCGTGCATTTGTGGTGGGGCGTCGCTGTTTAAGCGGTGCTTTTCAGCCATTATCGGGGCGCTTTTAACCCAAAAAGGGGTTTAAAAACTCCTGTGGTGCGGTGCTGCCCATTCATTGCTGTATACAGCGCTCCCAAACCGCCCCTAAGATGCTGCTTGCAGGACTTTTCCTAATGTCCTGCGAGGGCACTGCTCAGGTGTGAAAGCAACCATTGCAGAGAATGGGAGGCAGTTTTCAGGCACTTTACAGGCACTATTTCTAGCACTAAGGCCCCTTTCACATTGAGGCGTGGAGCCGCGGTGACGGTATAGCTGCCCTATTTGTAGCGCCGCTATACCGTCGTGTTTACCGCGATATTCGGGCGCTAGCGGTGAGGTTTTAACCCCCGCTAGCGGCCGAAAAAGGGGTTAATAGCGCTATTACCCGCGGTTTCCCATTGATTCCAATGGGAAGGCGCGCTATAGGAGCGGTGAACACACCACTCCTATACCGCGGTAAAGATGTGGCTAGCAGGACTTTTGGAGCGTTCCTGCTAGCGCACCGCTTCAGTGTGAAAGCCTTCGGGCTTTCACATTGAACACTACAGGGCATGATTTTTCATGCGGTATAGCAGCGCTATTTTTAGCGCTGTACCGCATGAAAAACGCCTCAATGTGAAAGGGGCCTAACATGCCTGAAAACTACCTCAGTGTGAAAGGGCTCTAAATCAATCTCATCATGTAAAAATAATTAATGAATACATTTTAACCACTTGACCACTGGGCACTTAAACCCCCTTCCTAACCAGACCAATTTTCAGCTTTCGGTGCTCTCACAATTTGAATGACAATTACTCAGTCATATAACATTGTACCCATTTGAAATTTTTGTCCTTTTTTTCACACAAATAGAGCTTTCTTTTGGTGGTATTTGATCACCTCTGGGTTTTTTATTTTTTGCGCTATAAAAGAAAAATGACTGAAAATTCTGTAAAAAAAACAAAAAACATCTTGTTTCTGTCATATTAGCGGGTTATTTCTCACACACAGCATATGCATACCACAAATTACACCCCAAAACACATTCTGCTATTCCTCCCGAGTATTGCGATACCCCATGTGTGGGACTTTTACACAGCGTGGCCACATACAGAGGCCCAACATGCAGGGAACGCCATCAGGCGTTCTGGAACACCCAGACCAATTCTGACATTCCTTTCCTACATGGAAAAATCATCATTTATTTGCTAGAAAATTACATAGAACCCCAAAACATTATATATGCTTTTTTTAGCAAAGACCCTAGAGAATACAATGGCGGTGGTTACAACTTTTTATCTTGCATGGTATTTTCGTAAGAAATTTTTTGAACGCGTGTTTTAAAAAAAATAAGTTTTGTGCTAAAAAAAACAAAACAGTAAAGTTAGCCCAATTTGTTTTCCTAACGTGAAAGATGACGTTACGCCAAGTAAATAGATACCCAACATGTCACACTTCAAAATTGCGCACACTCGTGGAATGGCGCCAAACTTCGCTACTTAAAAATCCCCATAGGCGACGCTTTAATTACTTTTATTGGTTACACGTTTTTAGTTACAGAGGAGGTCTAGGGCCAAAATGATTGCTCTCGCTCTAACGTTCGCAGAGATACCTCACATGTGTAGCTTGAACACCGTTTTCATATGTGGGCGGGACTTACGTATGCGTTCGCTTCTGCATGCGAGCACACGGGGACAGGGGTGCTTTAAAAAAATGGGTATTGTAGAGTATCGCGCAGGGTATTTTAGAGTATCGCGCAGGGTATTGTAGAGTATCGCGCAGGTACTGCAGGGTATTGGGGTACTGCAGGGTACTGGGGTACTGTAGGGTATCGCGCAGGGTATTGGCGTATTGCAGAGTATCGCGCAGAGTATTGGGGTATTGCAGAGTATCGCGCAGGGTATTGGGGTACTGCAGGGTATTGGGTATTGCAGAGTACTGGGGTATTGCAGAGCTGGAATGGATGGAGGGATGGCTGGATCTGTGACTGCATTTGTCACAGATCCAGCCACAGCGCAGCTGCTGACACCCCGCTCCCCCCCCCTTCTCCTCCTCTCACACTGTACCAAACGGTACAGAGAGGAGACTCAGGAGAGGGAGGAACCGGCGTCATCAAATGACGGCGGTTTGTTTACAAGTGACGGCGCGATCATGTGGTAAACGGCCGATATCAGTGGCAATTTACCGTGATCCGTGATGCGCCTGGTCTTCTAGACCCGGCGAACACAGAGACACTTCGAGCGCGTTCCAGGGGACGCGCAATCGCGGAAGTGAAGGACGACGTCCCAGGGACGTCGTCCCAAAATAACTCCACCGCGCCGTAGCAGTAAAAATGCCTATGGCGCGGTGGGAAAGAGGTTAATAAAAAAATATATATATATATATATTTTTTTTTATTTTTTTACATCCTGTCATCAGAGTAGTTCATTGTTACCAAGTGGGCCGCTGGTGCTGAAGGATTTTTTTGTGGGGGGGGGGGGTGTGGGGACTGGACTGTTCCACCACCACAGCTTTTTTGTCTTCACCCGGTATATTCCTCTTTTTTTGCCAGGGCTTCTGTCTTTCCCCCATTTCTTTCTGGGTCTTAATGGGGCGGTGGGAATCGAGCTGATGCCCGATTCACTGGACAATATAAAACTGACCAATTGGGGCCTTGGGATGGGGCGATGGACCTGGTAGAAACCTATTAGTCTGGCGCCCCAACAGTGCAAGACGGCCACATAGATTGGGTTTCCTAATTTTTTGTTTACATTGTTACCATGTGATCACTATGACCAATTATGGCGATCACGTGATACCCAGTTACCATTATCCAGTGGGTGCACATCATGCTCCCAAACCGCAGCAGGATTAATCATGTATGTATATGTGTATGTACAGTATGTGTGTGTGTGTATATATATATATATATATATATATTATATATATAATTGTGTGTGTGTGTGTGTGTGTGTAGCGCTACCCCCTCAGGAGCCGCTGATTGATTGTGGGATCGGCATATTAAGTTACCTCTGTATGTAGTTGTCTAGTGATTGCAGTGAGCAGAGCAATAAGAGAATGTCCAAACCTGCTGCTGAAGCTTTCTGAATGCTTTATTTATTTCCTGGTCCAACACGACCAACATCAACATGAGGTAGATAGAAAAGGTTGATGAAAGGAGAGAACGTTGCAGTATCAGGCTTTGGATGAAAAGAAAGCAGTCCTGCTTTCCGTAGTAGAACAGTTCGTCACCCACTCACCACTCCAGCCGGAGTGGGCAGATCCTCCGGACAGACTTCATGGGAGGGAACAAGTCTCTCTCTCTCACTGACTTGGCTCTAGTTTAAGTTTAGCACTTTTAAGATGAAGGACCCTCTGCCACAGGCCCAATGTTGGACTATAGAAACGAATCCTCCCAGAAAGTTCTCTTTTAAGTAGGGGTCACCAGCTGACAGTCTATGGTTATCTGTCCAGTTCCTGGCAACCAGATCCCCGATGGTTCGTTCAAAGCCCTTTTGGATCACGCCTCCGGGGTTTCACACTGCCTTCGCAGCTTAGGCTCTCTTCAAGCCGAAACCCAGCAACAAGGGCTTTAGCAA
>JAJQKJ010001805.1:0-71696 GCA_029574335.1 Rana kukunoris | reverse complement strand
CCCTCCGTCTTTCCCCCCCCCCGACCCCACACAAAAAACCCACCATCCCATAGACAGCCTAACACTCGTCTTTTCAACACCCAGACATCCGGAATACCCCCCATTTTGTCGGTTTAACCAGAGGCTCCTCCTCCTTATTCCCTCAGAGGGCCCCCCCCCCCACTCTCAGCCCCCATGCCGCCCCCCGAAAACCACCTTCACCCCAACTGCTCCTACCAGGCTGTCATTCGGGTACGCCCGTCCCTAAAACCTCACAGGGCGGACGTATCGCGGCGCGGACAGAGGAGAAAGTGAAATCGGCCTCATTGACGGCCTCGGGACACAATGGACGGGGCCGGCCTCTTCCTGGACTCCTTCCCAGGAAACCTTGGTTCCCAGACCAGGGCCGCAACCTGGCGGGGGAGGGGGGACGCCCTGTGCAGAGCTCACTACTGGATCCGGGGCTTTAAAGTGGACCTGTCATCAGATATAAAATACTCTGTCACCTCCATGGATGCAGAGAAATGCGTCACCGCCCCCCTCCCCCGCCCTTCCAGGTATTCATTACCTCTTATAGAGATCCCAAGACTCCGCCTGACAACGCCTTCATCCGCTTTCCTCTCCAGAAGGACGGCGCCATCTTTGTTCAGGCATCGTCCAGGGTCTCCATATCTACTTCCTGGACCGAGATGCCGGCTCAGAAATTACACAGTCATAAAATGTCCGACACAGATCAGCCCCTGCTGCAGTCACTAAACTTGTGACTCTCTACAAAGTTACAATGTACAGTCTGATCACTGGGGGGGGGGGGGGGACTGAGGAAATGCCTCCTCCTGCATGTGAATGAGCCCCTCAGTGGAAAAATATAATACATTTCAATATGTCGGCATTATGGAGACAATAATTCCCTCCCTGCGGTTAGACAAACGCGTCCTCGCCGCCCGCACAATGGCGGCGCGCTCCGGTTTCAATTTGGGGATTAAGCTGTGCTTCCCGGGGCACAAAATGGCGCAGACGCGCGGCAGTAATCCGCCTGGGCGCAGTAATATTTCATAAGCCTGGGATAAGTATGGAGTCACCCGCGGGGCGGGGGGGGGAGGGGGTCTTCTGTTGCCCTCACCGCCATCGCAATTCAGCATGAAAAGCGCGGATGCACGACTCGGGGAACAGAGGGACGCCCGCCCACGCAAATCCTCATCACCATTCTCCGCACAACAGAATTCGAAAATCTTAACGTGTGGAGCGCGGCGCCGCGCGGAGGATTTGCATTCATCGCGTGAGATTAAGGCTGACAGATGGAGTGGCGCAGGGGGGGGGGGGGGTAACGCGCTCGCCGTGGACGAGAACGATCCGAATAGCGCAGAAAATGTTGCGATGGGGTGACGTATCATTTCCTTTATATAGTCAGATCTCATCGGAAGGATCCCGCTCACGCCTCGGCGCTTTTGAGATTTTTTGCGCCATGTTTTCTGGGCTACGCGAAAACTGCAGCCTATTCATTGCAATGAGCCGCACCGCGTGCGACAAACAAATGTAGCGTTTTGAGTCGCACATTTTAACGCATTTGTTGCGAGGAGTCATGCAGAAAACATGCCTCTGCTTGTCGCATTCAGGGGAACCCCAATTACTGGCACTGCAAGCATAAAAACGCGTGTTTTTTACGGATTTTTTCGGAAAACTAGCAAAAAAATTGTACTTTTGCGTGAATTTGTGGAACGGTCAGGTGTGAACAGAGCTTAAAAGGATCCGTCATCTCTGAGTTCTCAGCTCCGCCCACTACTTGGGCTGGATGGGGTCAAAGCTCTGCCCACCACAAAGCGGGAGGAAGAGCTCCGCCACCACAAAGCGGGAGGAAGAGCTCCGCCACCACAAAGCGGGAGGAAGAGCTCCGCCACCACAAAGCGGGAGGAAGAGCTCCGCTCCGCCACCACAAAGCGGGAGGAAGAGCTCCGCTCCGCCACCACAAAGCGGGAGGAAGAGCTCCGCTCCGCCACCACAAAGCGGGAGGAAGAGCTCCGCTCCGCCACCACAAAGCGGGAGGAAGAGCTCCGCTCCGCCACCACAAAGCGGGAGGAAGAGCTCCGCTCCGCCACCACAAAGCGGGCGGAAGAGCTCCGCTCCGCCACCACAAAGCGGGCGGAAGAGCTCCGCTCCGCCACCACAAAGCGGGCGGAAGAGCTCCGCTCCACCACCACAAAGCGGGCGGAAGAGCTCCGCTACCACAAAGTGGGCGGAAGAGCTCCGCCACCACAAAGCGGGAGGAAGAGCTCCGCTCCGCCACCACAAAGCGGGAGGAAAAGCTCCGCTCCGCCACCACAAAGCGGGAGGAAGAGCTCCGCTCCGCCACCACAAAGCGGGAGGAAGAGCTCCGCTCCGCCACCACAAAGCGGGAGGAAGAGCTCCGCTCCGCCACCACAAAGCGGGAGGAAGAGCTCCGCTCCGCCACCACAAAGCGGGAGGAAGAGCTCCGCTCCGCCACCACAAAGCGGGAGGAAGAGCTCCGCCCCGCCACCACAAAGCGGGAGGAAGAGCTCCGCCCACCACAAAGCGGGAGGAAGAGCTCCGCTCCACCACCACAAAGCGGGAGGAAGAGCTCCGCTCCACCACCACAAAGCGGGAGGAAGAGCTCTGCCCCACCACCACAAAGCGGGAGGAAGAGCTCCGCCCCACCACCACAAAGCGGGAGGAAGAGCTCCGCCCCACCACCACCACAAAGCGGGAGGAAGAGCTCCGCCCACCACAAAGCGGGAGGAAGAGCTCCGCCCACCACAAAGCGGGAGGAAGAGCTCCACCCACCACAAAGCGGGAGGAAGAGCTCCACCCACCACAAAGCGGGAGGAAGAGCTGCGCTCCACCACCACAAAGCGGGAGGAAGAGCTGCGCTCCACCACCACAAAGCGGGAGGAAGAGCTGCGCTCCACCACCACAAAGCGGGAGGAAGAGCTGCGCTCCACCACCACAAAGCGGGAGGAAGAGCTGCGCTCCACCACCACAAAGCGGGAGGAAGAGCTGCGCTCCACCACCACAAAGCGGGAGGAAGAGCTGCGCTCCACCACCACAAAGCGGGAGGAAGAGCTGCGCTCCACCACCACAAAGCGGGAGGAAGAGCTCCGCTCCACCACCACAAAGCGGGAGGAAGAGCTCCGCTCCACCACCACAAAGCGGGAGCAAGAGCTCCGCTCCACCACCACAAAGCGGGAGGAAGAGCTCCGCTTCACCACCACAAAGCGGGAGGAAGAGCTCCGCTTCACCACCACAAAGCGGGAGGAAGAGCTCCGCTTCACCACCACAAAGCGGGAGGAAGAGCTCCACCCACCACAAAGCGGGAGGAAGAGCTCCGCCCACCACAAAGCGGGAGGAAGAGCTCCGCCCACCACAAAGTGGGAGGAAGAGCTCCGCCCACCACAAAGCGGGAGGAAGAGCTCCGCCCACCACAAAGCGGGAGGAAGAGCTCCGCTCCACCATCACAAAGCGGGAGGAAGAGCTCCGCTCCGCCCACCACAAAGCGGGAGGAAGAGCTCCGCCCACCACAAAGCGGGAGGAAGAGCTCCGCCCACCACAAAGCGGGAGGAAGAGCTCCGCCCACCACAAAGCGGGAGGAAGAGCTCCGCCCACCACAAAGCGGGTGATTGGTTCCCCTAGATTTTAGTTATCAGAGTAAAGGGGGGCGCCATACAAATGCCCCTCCCCCCCACACTTTTCACATATTTATTTGTATCATTTTCCTTCCACTTCACAATTATGTGACACTTTGTGTCTCTCACATAATCCCTATAAAATACATTTAAGTTTTTGGGTGCAACATGAAAATACGTGGAGAATTTCAAGGGGTATGAATACTTTTTCAAAGCGCTGTATGTGACATTGGTCGCTGGACGCGGTCGGATCCTCAGAACTCGCCAGAAAAACGCAGAATTATCCGAGCGACGAAGGTCCTCTAATTCTGAGCAGATTCCCCTTTAAGCACAAGGCTGACCGGAAACCGGTGGGTATCCGTGGCGCAGCGACCACAACCGCTTATCTGACGCTCGATGTCACGGAGCGTCGCCCTCGCCGCCGCGGTTCTCCCCCTCTCAGCTTTTCAATCGTTGTTTTGTTCAATCTTTGTCATTTTCCCCATTTCTGCTGCGTTTCCAAGGCAACCGCTTTCAGCTTCCACGCACATGAAAAGCTCAGCAAATGGAGGTTGTTTTTTATGCGCTGGCAGCACGCTCTCCGGAATAAATTCCCTTAAAAGGGGCTGCGCGCCGGCGCTCTCCGGATAACCTTGGGAAGCACGCAGAGCGCCCGCGGCGAGATTGAGGCCGATGAAAGGGTCGGCTATAATCCTACCGAGGAAAATAATGGAGGCCGCACGCCGGAAAAATTGCCATCTGGGCAGCCGCCTCCAAAGAGCGGGGGCGCAATCGCACAATCGCAAACTGTGCTAAAGAAGAACTCCGGCCTCCCCTTCTAGTTCTTTTCACCCCAGGCCCCACCCCTTTCATTTAATTATTTTGATCATGGAGCATTAGATGTGGGCGTTACCTATGCAAATACAGCCTGCCTAGGAACGCCCAACTCCTCCAGACTGGCACCAACCCGTCGAGGCATTTTAATATTTGCATAACTCCTCCCACTCCTCCAGACTGACACCAACCCACCCATCAAACCCTTTGCAATATTTGCATAACTCCTCCCACTCCTCCAGACTGACACCCATCAAGGCATTTTAATATTTGCATAACTCCTCCCACTCCTCCAGACTGACACCCATCAAGGCATTTTAATATTTGCATAACTCCTCTAGACTGACACCGACCCACCCACCAAACCCTTTGTAATATTTGCATAACTCCTCCCACTCCTCCAGACTGACACCAACCCACCCATCAGACCCTTTGCAATATTTGAATAACTCCTCCCACTCCTCCAGACTGACACCCACCAAACCCTTTGTAATATTTGCATAACCCCTCCCACCCCTCCAGACTGACACCCGCCCCATCAAGGCATTTTAATATTTGCATAACTCCTCCCAAGAGCCCGCCCACTACTTCCATCAGGACTGAGGGCTTTTAAAGCGATCGTAACACTTCCATTTATGTCAAACTCACCTCCACTTTGCAGTTCACAGCGTGGCCCCGATCCTCCTCTTCTGGGGTCCTTTGGCGGCCTCCCCACATCAGATAACCCGCTCTGGGAGAAGCGCTCTTCTGGGGGGTTACCTTCTAGGCGCACTCCAAAGTCCAGCATTCAGCGTCCATAGCCGCCGAATATATGACTGCCACGCCCCCTTGGCATCCACATCATTGGATTTGATTGACAGCAGCAGGAGCCAATGGCTGCGCTATTATCTATAATCTATCCAATCAAAAGTCAGGACCCCGTGGAGAGAGGGTCATAATGGGGCACAGCGGGTGTACAGACCCGGGAACTCAGCACAGGGATGGTGGGAACCCCTCATAATGGGCACAGCGGGTGTACAGACCCGGGAACTCAGCACAGGGATGGTGGGAACCCCTCATAATGGGGCACAGCGGGTGTACAGACCCGGGAACTTAGCACAGGGATGGTGGGAACCCCTCATAATGGGCACAGCGGGTGTACAGACCCGGGAACTCAGCACAGGGATGGTGGGAACCCCTCATAATGGACACAGCAGGTGTACAGACCCGAGAACTCAGCACAGGGATGGTGGGAACCCCTCATAATGGGGCACAGCGGGTGTACAGACCCGGGAACTTAGCACAGGGATGGTGGGAACCCCTCATAATGGGCACAGCAGGTGTACAGACCCGAGAACTCAGCACAGGGATGGTGGGAACCCCTCATAATGGGGCACAGCGGGTGTACAGACCCGGGAACTTAGCACAGGGATGGTGGGAACCCCTCATAATGGGCACAGCGGGTGTACAGACCCGGGAACTCAGCACAGGGATGGTGGGAACCCCTCATAATG
Organism: Rana kukunoris; assembly: GCA_029574335.1. Taxonomy (NCBI): domain Eukaryota; kingdom Metazoa; phylum Chordata; class Amphibia; order Anura; family Ranidae; genus Rana; species Rana kukunoris. The sequence continues at coordinate 65,776 of JAJQKJ010001805.1, read as the reverse complement.
GGGCACAGCGGGTGTACAGACCCGGGAACTTAGCACAGGGATGGTGGGAACCCCTCATAATGGGCACAGCGGGTGTACAGACCCGGGAACTCAGCACAGGGATGGTGGGAACCCCTCATAATGGACACAGCAGGTGTACAGACCCGAGAACTCAGCACAGGGATGGTGGGAACCCCTCATAATGGGGCACAGCGGGTGTACAGACCCGGGAACTTAGCACAGGGATGGTGGGAACCCCTCATAATGGGCACAGCAGGTGTATAGACTTTGGCAGATTGAAGAAACCATTAAGTAGTTAAACTGTCCATGAAACATCTAAATATCTGTTGCGAGTGGAGTTCCCCTTTAGATCCTTAGCAGCCATGACATGCAGGGTGATGCTGGGAGAAGGCCGAGGCCCTGTAGAGGTCAGGGGATTCATAATCCGCATAGGCTGGGACCCTGTAGTTTGGGGGGCCCGTAGGAGCCAGGCCCCAGCCTGTGCCTGGGGGGGATGGAAAGGGTTAATAGTCAGGCACATCACAGCGTTTCCCCCCGGCAGCACTAACCTTGTGCATGGCTCCGGATCCCCATCATCTCCAGCGGCACACTCGTTGGGTTCTCCCTGAAGAGCTCGGCTCACATCTGCACTCACTCCGGAAGGGGCTGAATGTGATGCAGAAGAGGAAAGGCGGACGATTCTACCCCCGGCCCCCCCCCCCCCCACCTCAGGACTCCCCGGCCCCGGAGCCTTTCTGCAGCTCAAACTGTTTAACGACAATGCAGACCTGTGTGTGCGCGAGAACGGCTCGCTGCGGGGCCAATCCACAATCAGGGTTATTTATATCCCGATACAAATGCTCTATAGGGGAGACTCTGCAAATCGGGTCATGACTCTCCTACAATGGAAGGAAGGGAAAAAGAACAAACGTTCAGCAGAAACAGAGTCCTCTGATCGGATTCCCCCCCCCCCCCCAGGCACCGGCCCAGTATGAGGACCAGAGAAATGTCCCCCAGAATGTGTAGGAGAGAGAGACACAGAGAGAGAGAGAGAGAGAGAGAGAGAGAGAGAGAGAGAGAGAGAGTCGCAAAAGGTGGAGGGAAGAGAGAGAGTCGCAAAAGGTGGAGGGAAGAGAAAGAGTCGCAAAAGGTGGAGGGAAGAGAAAGAGTCGCAAAAGGTGGAGGGAAGAGAAAGAGTCGCAAAAGGTGGAGGGAAGAGAAAGAGTCGCAAAAGGTGGAGGGAAGAGAAAGAGTCGCAAAAGGTGGAGGGAAGAGAAAGAGTCGCAAAAGGTGGAGGGAAGAGAAAGAGTCGCAAAAGGTGGAGGGAAGAGAAAGAGTCGCAAAAGGTGGAGGGAAGAGAAAGAGTCGCAAAAGGTGGAGGGAAGAGAAAGAGTCGCAAAAGGTGGAGGGAAGAGAAAGAGTCGCAAAAGGTGGAGGGAAGAGAAAGAGTCGCAAAAGGTGGAGGGAAGAGAAAGAGTCGCTCAAGGTGGAGGGAAGAGAAAGAGTCGCAAAAGGTGGAGGGAAGAGAAAGAGTCGCAAAAGGTGGAGGGAAGAGGCAGAGTCTCAAGGTGGAGGGAAGAGAAAGAGTCTCAAGGTGGAGGGAAGAGAAAGAGTCTCAAGGTGGAGGGAAGAGAAAGAGTCTCAAGGTGGAGGGAAGAGAAAGAGTCTCAAGGTGGAGGGAAGAGAAAGAGTCTCAAGGTGGAGGGAAGAGAAAGAGTCTCAAGGTGGAGGGAAGAGAAAGAGTCTCAAGGTGGAGGGAAGAGAAAGAGTCTCAAGGTGGAGAGAAGAGAAGGAGAGTCTCAAGGTGGAGGGAAGAGAAGGAGAGTCTCAAGGTGGAGGGAAGAGAAAGAGTCTCAAGGTGGAGGGAAAAAAAAACGAACGTTCAGCAGATCCTCAGATCTGATTCCCCCGGTATAAGAACCAGAGAATTGTCCCCCAGAATATGGAGGGAAGAGAGTCACAATGTAACATTATTTACAAACGTTCAGATTTCTTCTTCTGTGAATTACAAATATTTGTTGAGGGATTTCCTAAAAATTTAAATCCGGAGTCCCCAAACTTCTCCGTCTGAGGGCCACACTCTACTCTTCAAATATTCCAGGAGAAAAAAAAAATGTTTCATAAATGAAAATTTTTACTGAAATAACATCAGAAACCTTCTATTTTATCAGAGCCCCTCCCCCTTTCACACCAGAGTCCCCATCAGACTCTCTCCTTACATAACGGATTCCATGAGAGTTCCCTCTTAAATAAAAGTCGGTGTCTCGTGTCCCCTTTACATCAAAGCCCTCCCTACAATAGAGTCCTCCTTTACATCAGTGTCCCTCCTTACATCAAGGGCCCCATCCCTGGGTGTCAGTCGGAGGAGCAGAGCCCCATCCCTGGGTGTCAGTCGGAGGAGCAGAGCCCCATCCCTGGGTGTCAGTCGGAGGAGCAGAGCCCCATCCCTGGGTGTCAGTCGGAGGAGCAGAGCCCCATCCCTGGGTGTCAGTGGGAGGAGCAGAGCCCCATCCCTGGGTGTGGGAGGAGCAGAGCCCCATCCCTGGGTGTCAGTGGGAGAGCAGAGCCCCATCCCTGGGTGTCAGTGGGAGGAGCAGAGCCCCATCCCTGGGTGTCAGTGGGAGGAGCAGAGCCCCATCCCTGGGTGTCAGTGGGAGGAGCAGAGCCCCATCCCTGGGTGTCAGTGGGAGGAGCAGAGCCCCATCCCTGGGTGTCAGTGGGAGGAGCAGAGCCCCATCCCTGGGTGTCAGTGGGAGGAGCAGAGCCCCATCCCTGGGTGTCAGTGGGAGGAGCAGAGCCCCATCCCTGGGTGTCAGTGGGAGGAGCAGAGCCCCATCCCTGGGTGTCAGTGGGAGGAGCAGAGCCCCATCCCTGGGTGTCAGTGGGAGGAGCAGAGCCCCATCCCTGGGTGTCAGTGGGAGGAGCAGAGCCCCATCCCTGGGTGTCAGTGGGAGGAGCAGAGCCCCATCCCTGGGTGTCAGTGGGAGGAGCAGAGCCCCATCCCTGGGTGTCAGTGGGAGGAGCAGAGCCCCATCCCTGGGTGTCAGTGGGAGGAGCAGAGCCCCATCCCTGGGTGTCAGTGGGAGGAGCAGAGCCCCATCCCTGGGTGTCAGTCGGAGGAGCAGAGCCCCATCCCTGGGTGTCAGTCGGAGGAGCAGAGCCCCATCCCTGGGTGTCAGTCGGAGGAGCAGAGCCCCATCCCTGGGTGTCAGTCGGAGGAGCAGAGCCCCATCCCTGGGTGTCAGTCGGAGGAGCAGAGCCCCATCCCTGGGTGTCAGTCGGAGGAGCAGAGCCCCATCCCTGGCTGTCAGTGGGAGGAGCAGAGCACTAGGAGTGAACTCCAAGCTTTTTCTGTGGCGACAATTTCATTTCCTGCGCAGTCCTGCGGAATATTTGGTGACAGAACGGCGAGTTTGCGGCGTTTACTGAATTGGAATTTTTGCGCTCGTACAATTCAGCGATTGTGCGGCTTCCTCGTATCTCCGGCTTCTCCTCCGAAAAAAGGAAATAATCCGGAACGGTGGAGGCGGACGGAGGAGAAATTCAAACAAACAAAAAAAAAAAAAATTACAAAAAAGGTTTCCCGCACGCGTACCAATTTGCAGGATGATTTAATTTCAACCATTTCCATTTCTGCGAAGAGCGGCGGCGCTTCATTGTGAGCGCTAATGAGAGAAATACGCCAAATTAATTCCTCGCTCTTCTCCGGTAATAAGGTTAATTAAAGGGGCCGGGTGTGCCGATCAAACAGAAAATTCTCCGATCACTCAGGAACAATAAAGAATCGTTCAGGAAAGTGAGTGCAATAGGGGAGGGGAGGGGCGAGATATTCCGGGGGGAACCAGAAGTCCCAGCGTGACCCCGCAGGTCTGTCCAGTTCATGGAGGAGGATACGGGGTCACCAGCTGCAAACACAACAAAACCCAAACCATGAAAACCTCCAACGGATCTACTGTATCTACTGCACAGATCTACGGTGTGATGTACAAATAGAGAACAAAAGTCTCTACCAAGAAATCTCCAAGTGTTTAGACTTATATAGCTGTAATAATAATTATGGCAATCAGATTTTTATTCCCATCTTTGATAGTGACCCCCCCCCCCCCTTTCCTCACTTCCTGCTCTGGTGTCCTCCATTTCCCCATTTCTTGCGCTGGTGACCCCCATTTCCTCACTTCCTGGAATGGTGACCCCCATTTCCTCACTTCCTGGAATGGTGACCCCCATTTCCTCACTTCCTGGAATGGTGACCCCCATTTCCTCACTTTCCCAGTGTTGGTGACTTTGGTCTCTCCATTTCCCGTGCCGATGACCCCCCCCCCCCAGTTTCCTCACTTCCCGTGCCGATGACCCCCCGTTTCCTCACTTCCCGTGCCGATGACCCCCCGTTTCCTCACTTCCCGTGCCGATGACCCCCCGTTTCCTCACTTCCCGTGCCGATGACCCCCCCGTTTCCTCACTTCCCGTGCCGATGACCCCCCGTTTCCTCACTTCCCGTGCCGATGACCCCCCGTTTCCCTCACTTCCCGTGCCGATGACCCCCCCGTTTCCTCACTTCCCCCCCCGCGCCGATGACCCCCCGTTTCCTCACTTCCCGCGCCGATGACCCCCCCGTTTCCTCACTTCCCGTGCCGATGACCCCCCGTTTCCTCACTTCCCGTGCCGATGACCCCCCGTTTCCTCACTTCCCGTGCCGATGACCCCCCGTTTCCTCACTTCCCGTGCCGATGACCACCCGTTTCCCTCACTTCCCGTGCCGATGACCCCCCCGTTTCCTCACTTCCCGTGCCGATGACCCCCCGTTTCCTCACTTCCCGTGCCGATGACCCCCCGTTTCCTCACTTCCCGTGCCGATGACCCCCCGTTTCCTCACTTCCCGTGCCGATGACCCCCCGTTTCCTCACTTCCCGTGCCGATGACCCCCCGTTTCCTCACTTCCCTTCCCGTGCCGATGACCCCCCGTCTCCCTTTCCTCACTTTCCCGTGCCGATGACCCACCCCCGTTTCCTCACTTCCCGTGCCGATGACCCCCCCGTTTCCTCACTTCCCGTGCCGATGACCCCCCCGTTTCCTCACTTCCCGTGCCGATGACCCCCCCGTTTCCTCACTTCCCGTGCCGATGACCCCCCGTTTCCTCACTTCCCGTGCCGATGACCCCCCGTTTCCTCACTTCCCGTGCCGATGACCCCCCGTTTCCTCACTTCCCGTGCCGATGACCCCCCGTTTCCTCACTTCCCGTGCCGATGACCCCCCGTTTCCTCACCTCCCTTGCTGGTAATCCCCCATTTCCTTATGTACTGCGACTCCCATTTTCCAGTGTTGGCGACGTGTGTCCCCCTATTTCCTGTGCTAGTGACCCCCATTTCATCACTTCCTGTGCTAGTGACCCCCTATTTCTGGTGACCAGCCGAGAGACCAATTTCCTTGCTATTGTGATGGTGACCTCCATTTCCTCACTTCCTGTGTCAGTATATAAACACAATTCAAAGGAGGAGCCACAAGCGGGAAAGACAATATCATTTTTGTTTCAATATTTATATGGTTTTTGGGGTGCAAGATGGTAAAACGAGAGAAAAATGTAAAACACAATAAAATGGTAATTAATGTAAAACTAAAAACACCCGCCCCCCCCCCCCCCCTCCTGTAATGTACAAAGTACAAGGAATCCAGAGTGATACATTGTATACAATGGAAGATTTCCAACAGCTGAAATGTGACCTTGTGACCCCCCAACATGGACAAATGTCAGGAAAATCCCCAAATCTCATCCGAGGGGAGAAAAAAAAAAAAAGGATTGGGGGATCATCATGAGAGCAGCTGCCCCTCTGTCGCTGGCCCCGCCCCTTTCATTCATTGGATTTCAGTTTTTTTGATCAAGGAGTCTAAGGCATCACATGTGGGCGTTGCCTATGCAAATACAACTTGTCCGAAAGATACTAAAGGTAATATAAAATAAAATAAATAAAATATATGAATATAAATAATAAAAAATAAGCAATAATAAAATAAAAATAAGTAACAAATAATATACAAAAAATATTATGTACTGTCTAACATGTTGTAAAGTACTGCGCAAACTTTTGGCGCTAAATAAATCCCACTGAATAATAAAAAAAATAAAAATGTATAAATCCTGTATATTATTAGAAATTCCATATAATATTAAAACAAGTAATAAAATATAAATCCTGTATAATAATAATATTAATAATATTATTAATAATAATAAGAATTATTTTTTATATTTTTTTTAGGCTTTTATTGCCATCAGCCAATAAAACGAACCCCTCGCCCTCCTAGTAGCCAGATTCCAGCGAGGGAAATGTTATGCCGCTTTAATGTTTGTCATTTGAAGTAGTGACAGGCTGCAAACTCCCTGCGATTATTATCGCCGCTGTGCCATACAAATCCTGTATAATTTTAATATAAATCCCATATAATATTAAAAAATTGTAATAAAATATAAATCCTGTAGGATATTAATAATAATAATTTATTTATTTGGGGCTTTTTTGCCATTATTCAAGAATTATATTAATAATAAATCCTGAATAATAAAAAGCAAAAAAAGCCCCAAAAAAATAATGTTAAAAATAATAATAAACCCTGAATTATTATAATAAATCCTGAATAAAATAATAAATCCTGGATATTATTATTCCGGATTTAGTATTTTTAGGGGCTTTTTTGCCATTATTCAGGAATATTATATTTATTATTAATAACAAATCCTAAATAATAAAAAGCCCCCAAAAATATTAAATTCTGAATATTAATAAATCCTGAATAATATTATTATTATTATTCAGGATTATTATTATTCAGGATTTAATGTTTTTAATATTTTTGGGGCTTTTTTGCCATTATTCAGGAATTATATTATATTTATTATTAATAATGAATCCTGAATAATAAAAAGCAAAAAAGCCCCAAAAAATAATGTAAAAAATAATAAATCCTGGATAATAATAATAATAAATCCTGAATAAAAAAAATAATAATAAAAATAATAAATCCTGGATAATAAAATAATAATAAAAATAATAAATCCTGAATAAAATAATAATAATAATAATAATAATACTAATTAGGGGTGACGATCTTAGGGTATGTTACTCTGATGACAGGGCAGTAGACAAAATGGTTGTCGGCGTTCTTTCCAGAACATTCCCGGCGTGGTTCCACTTCTGCGACATCCGACCCTCCACCGGTCACATTCCTTTAAAATGTAAACAGAACCCGATCCGGTGGCGGGGAAGCGCAGCGGTGACGCCGGGCCCGGGAAGACGCACGTCGGGAAGGGGGAACGCGGGGGCTCAGAATGCGGCGGTCGGGGCAGCAGATGTTCCCGGCGCAGAACGCGACACGACCAGTCACCTCAGCTGTCGCGGAACCCGATCCCGAGCGATCATTAGCGCAACGTTTGTTTCGCCAATTGTTCCCGGCAGGATTAGGTGACATTCTGTCTTCAGAAACGCAAAGTGCCCCTTCTAAGCAAAACACGAGCAACTGTCAGTAACGGGATTCCCCTCATTAAAGGAGAACTCCGACTCTGAGGAACGGCCCCCCGGGACGCGGAATGTGCGACTTCGCTACCGTCTCACTTTTCTTTTTGTGTCTATAGATTTCCCCACCTATCTAAAATGATTATTGTCAGCTATCATTCTGTCTTCAAATTTAAGTTGAATAAGCCACAAGCAACTAGCATGCAACCACATTCCCCTCCCCCGCTTCTCACAGCTTATAAAAGTATTGCCCGTCTCTTAACCGTCACTCGCTCTGTGGACAAATGGCAGTTACTTATGTGGAAATTCATGGGATCCATTTACAAAGGGCTGCTAATGAGTGGACACCACAAACCCCTCCCCTCGCCCCCCAAATATTACCCTTCTGGGGCCCTCTCTGATTTAGATTCTCACCCCGAGTCTGCGCCACCCAACCCCCCCTCCCCCGCCATTCCACTATCCAATGACACGACCCTTTGCCGCCATTCCTCTCTAGCCACAGAGCAGCACCACGTGTTCAGTACATGGCAGGTTGCGCCAATTATCTGCCGTCAGCCAATAAAATGAGCCCCTCGCCCTCCCAGCAGCCAAATTCCAGCGATGGAAATTTAATGTTTCTGTCATTTGAAGTGACGGGCTGCGATCTCCCTGCGATTATTATCGCCACTGTGCTATAAAAATGTATTTTTTGTTATTATTAAAAAATAATAATTAATAAAAATAATAAAAATAATTACTAACGAAAAATACATTTTATAGCACAGCGGCGATAATAAATAGCAGGGAGATCGCAGCCCGTCACTTCAAATGAAAGAAACATAAAAATTTCCCTTGCTGGAATCTGGCTACTGGGAGAGCGAGGGGATCATTTTATTATTATTCAGGATTTATTATTATTTTTAATATTTTTTTGGGGCTTTTTTGCTTTTTATTATTCAGGGTTTATTATTATTTTTAATTATTTTTGGGGCTTTTTTGCTTATTATTCAGGATTTATTATTAATTTTAATATTTTTTGGGGGCTTTTTTGCTTTTTATTATTCAGGATTTATTATTATTTTTAATGTTTTTTGGGGGCTTTTTTGCTTTTTATTATTCAGGATTTATTATTATTTTTAATGTTTTTTGGGGGCTTTTTTGCTTTTTATTATTCAGGATTTATTATTATTTTTAATATTTTTTGCTTTTTATTATTCAGGATTTATTAATAATAAATATAGCATAATTCCTGAATAATGGCAAAAAAGCCCCAAAAAATATTAAAAATGATAATAAATCTTAATAATAACATTCAGGATTTATTATTATTTTTTTATATTTTTTGGGGATTGTTTGCTTTTTATTATTCAGGATTATTAATATAGGATAATTCCTGAATGATGGCAAAAAAGCCCCAAAAAATATTAAAAGTAATAATAAATCCTGGATAATAATATTATCCAGGATTTCTTATTCAGGATTTTTTATTATTTTTATTAATTATTATTAGGGCTTTTTTCCCCCCCTCACAGAATAGGTGCAGGAACTCTCCCCTTCCGATTCACACATTGTCTCCGCCCCCTACCCACCTATTCACACATTGTCTCTGCCCCCTACCCACCTATGAGGACCACCCCTTGGTTCCACCCCCTACCAATCTCCCTGTACCACCCCCTTTTTAGAGCATACAGATCCAAGATTCATTTTGTGGTGCTAAATAAATTCTAATGGAATTTGTTAATAATAGATCCCCCATCAACAAGGAACTCCACCCCAGAACAGAAGATCCCCGGCAGCAAAAAATAGACTCCTCCCCAACAACAGTGGACCACCCACAACAAAATAACCACGCCTTAGCAACAAAAGATCCAACCAAGCAACATTAGACCTCCCCCCCCCCCCCCACCAGCAGCAACAACAGTTCTCCCAGTAACCAGCATCAATAGATCTCTCTCTACAGTAGATCCCTACAAGCAACAAAACTAAAAGCAGTAGATTCCCCAGGAGCAACAATAGACCCTCAAACAGAAACAGATCCCCACCAGTGACAATAGATCCCCCAGCAACGAGGACACCACACCCCCCTTGCTATTACATATTCAGTGCTGGAGGAACTGCGTTACCCCCGCGTTCCCGCTGAAAAAAAAAAACAGATTATTATTATTATGCAGGCTTCATACCGGGTCAGGCCGAAGCAACTCGCTTTTGATCAATTTCTGTGGTGAATTTTTGAGCTTTTTGTCCACGCGTCTTTAAACACATTTTTTTTGCTTTTTTTTATATGATCGCGTTTTTTTTTTTTTGGTGTTGGGCATATTCAAAAATTAAAATACTGCAAATTTGCAGCAAAAAAAAAAAAAAAAAACGCAATTCTGCAGCTTCTCCATTGAAGTCTATTGAACCAAGTTTTGCATTAATATATAAAAAAAAAAAAAAAAAAAAAAAAATCGCTGTGGCTAAAAAGAAATCAATAATAATAAAAAAAAAAAAAAAAAAGCATAGATGTGTACCTGTCCAATAGGAATCTATGTTAAATGGACTGTAGTGCGTTTCTGAATAAGTGTAAACCCAGGTTTAATTAAAGTGGAGCTCCGCCTCCTTCGTAGCACAAAAAAAAAAAAAAAAACATTTTTTTTAAGTCAGCAGCTACAAATCCGATACAAATTCTGTGGCTGCTGACCCTTAGGCTTCATGCACACTGAATGTTTTTTTTTTTTATTTTATTTTTTTGACGTTTTTACAGCGGCTGTTTTTGGCTGCAAGACTTTTTTTTCTAGTCATTAACCACTTGGCGCCCAGGCCAATTCTGACACTTCTCTCCTACATGAAAAAAAAAATCATAACTATGAAACAAATAAACAAAAAATAAATCATATTTTTTTTGTAGAAAATTGCATAAAACCCCCAAACATTTTTTATATATATATATATATATATATATATATATATATATATATACATATACATACATATACATACATACACACACACACACACACACACTATATATATATATTTTTATTTTATTTTTTAGCAGAGACCCTAGAGAATACAATGGCAGTCGTTGCACCTTTTTATCTCGCACAGTATTTGCACAGCAATTTTTCAAAAGCGTTTTAAAGAAACAAAACCAACACTGTAACAACCCAATTGTTTTGCATAACGTAAAAGATGAAATTAAGCCGAGTAAATAGATACCCAACATGCCACCCTTCACAATTGCACACGCTCGTGGAGCGGCGCCAAACAACAGTACTTAAAAAATCCCCATGGGCGACGCTTTACATTTTTTTTTTTTTACTGGTTACACGTTTTGAGTTACAGAGGAGGTCTAGAGATAGAATTATTGCTCTCGCTCTAACGTTCGCGGCGACACCTCACTTGCGTGGTCTGAACACCTTTTTAATATGTGGGCGGGACTTGCGTATAAGTTCGCTTCTGCGTGCGAGCACGCAGGGACAGGGTCACTTAAAAAAAAAAAAAAAAAAAATTGTCAATTTTACTTATTTTTTTTTTTGTAGTGTCAAAAAGAACAACATTTTGATCAATTTTATTCCTATTACAAGGAATATAACACGACAGGTCCTCTTTACAGTGAGATATGGGGGAGGGGGAGGGTCAATAAGACCTCACATCTCACCTCTAGGCTGGGAAGTAGTAAAAAAAAAAAAAACGATTACCACTTCCCAGCCGAAGCGGCGCCATTTTTTTTTTTTTTTAATGCAGAGGCCGGGCGTGACGTCATAACATTGCGCCCGGCCTCTGAACGATCAGAGAGACTCCGGCGACCATCCGGTCAGTCGGAAATCTACATGATCAGCATCCGGGGGCCGGCGGATAATTTATTTTATTTTTTTTTCACCGCGCAATCGTCAAAGTGCGACAGCGTTGAAAGCCGAAAATTGGGTGAAAGTGGCCGGTACTGAAGGGGTTAAATGAAATGATCAGGTCACTATTTTGATTGGCTGCTTGTAGCCCAAATCAAGAGCAGGCAGCGGTGACAACCTCAGATACAGAACAGTCAGCGTTGTCACCTTGGACGGTGCGAATCCAAACGATGGGCTTTTATTGCCCCTCACCCACCCGTGTGAAGCGGCCCTCAATGTAAAAAAAAGGCGCGATTTCGATTTGTGCCGCGTTTTCCTTCCCTTGTTATTTTTTTCTGCGCACTTCCTGCGTCCATCGCCATCAGAATCCCGGAGAATCATCGCGCAGACGAAGGTCGCATTGAGGATTTGGGATTCGGTTTTTATCCGTTTCACAATTTGGCGTTTGGCTCTTTGAACGGATTTTATTTACGGCGCTAATCCCCGAATTTGGCTCCTTGAGGTTCTGGCATTTTCCACGCATTCCAATCGTCTCCCAGCGATGGAATCCAATTTTATAATTAAAGAAAAAAAAAAAAAAGAAGCCAGATTAGTGCGAATTTACCGATCATGCGCGTCTTCCTCCGTCCCATACAATGTATCGATCTGTGGAGAGCGACATTCATTACATTGGTGATCAGTGAGAAGAATGTCCCTTACATTGGTGATCAGTGAGAAGAATGTCCCTTACATTGGTGATCAGTGAGAAGAATGTCCCTTACATTGGTGATCAGTGAGAAGAATGTCCCTTACATTGGTGATCAGTGGGAAGAATGTCCCTTACATTGGTGATCAGTGAGAAGAATGTCAGTGAGAAGAATGTTCCTTACATTGGTGATCAGTGAGAAGAATGTCCCTTACATTGGTGATCAGTGAGAAGAATGTCCCTTACATTGGTGATCAGTGAGAAGAATGTCCCTTACATTGGTGATCAGTGAGAAGAATGTCCCTTACATTGGTGATCAGTGAGAAGAATGTTCCTTACATTGGTGATCAGTGAGAAGAATGTCCCTTACATTGGTGATCAGTGGGAAGAATGTCCCTTACATTGGTGATCAGTGAGAAGAATGTCCCTTACATTGGTGATCAGTGAGAAGAATGTCCCTTACATTGGTGATCAGTGGGAAGAATGTCCCTTACATTGGTGATCAGTGAGAAGAATGTCCCTTACATTGGTGATCAGTGAGAAGAATGTTCCTTACATTGGTGATCAGTGAGAAGAATGTCCCTTATTTTGGTGATCGGTAAGAATGTCCCTTACATTGGTGATCAGTGAGAAGAATGTCCCTTACATTGGTGATCAGTGGGAAGAATGTCCCTTACATTGGTGATCAGTGAGAAGAATGTCCCTTACATTGGTGATCAGTGAGAAGAATGTCCCTTACATTGGTGATCAGTGAGAAGAATGTCCCTTACATTGGTGATCAGTGGGAAGAATGTCCCTTACATTGGTGATCAGTGGGAAGAATGTCCCTTACATTGGTGATCAGTGAGAAGAATGTCCCTTACATTGGTGATCAGTGGGAAGAATGTCCCTTACATTGGTGATCAGTGAGAAGAATGTCCCTTACATTGGTGATCGGTGAGAAGAATGTTCCTTACATTGGTGATCAGTGAGAAGAGTGTCCCTTACATTGGTGATCAGTGAGAAGAATGTCCCTTACATTGGTGATCAGTGAGAAGAATGTCCCTTACATTGGTGATCAGTGAGAAGAATGTCCCTTACATTGGTGATCAGTGAGAAGAATGTCCCTTACATTGGTGATCAGTGGGAAGAATGCTCCTTACATTGGTGATCAGTGAGAAGAATGTCCCTTATTTTGGTGATCGGTAAGAATGTCCCTTACATTGGTGATCAGTGAGAAGAATGTTCCTTACATTGGTGATCAGTGGGAAGAATGTTCCTTACATTGGTGATCAGAGAGAAGAATGTCCCTTACATTGGTGATCAGTGAGAAGAATGTCCCTTATTTTGGTGATCGGTAAGAATGTCCCTTACATTGGTGATCAGTGAGAAGAATGTCCCTTACATTGGTGATCAGTGAGAAGAATGTCCCTTATTTTGGTGATCAGTGAGAAGAATGTCCCTTATTTTGGTGATCGGTAAGAATGTCCCTTACATTGGTGATCAGTGAGAAGAATGTCCCTTACATTGGTGATCAGTGAGAAGAATGTCCCTTATTTTGGTGATCAGTGAGAAGAATGTCCCTTATTTTGGTGATCGGTAAGAATGTCCCTTACATTGGTGATCAGTGAGAAGAATGTCCCTTACATTGGTGATCAGTGAGAAGAATGTCCCTTATTTTGGTGATCAGTGAGAAGAATGTCCCTTATTTTGGTGATCGGTAAGAATGTCCCTTACATTGGTGATCAGTGAGAAGAATGTTCCTTACATTGGTGATCAGTGGGAAGAATGTCCCTTACATTGGTAATCAGTGAGAAGAATGTCCCTTACATTGGTGATCAGTGAGAAGAATGTCCCTTACATTGGTGATCAGTGAGAAGAATGTCCCTTACATTGGTGATCAGTGAGAAGAATGTCCCTTACATTGGTGATCAGTGAGAAGAATGTCCCTTACATTGGTGATCAGTAAGAAGAATGTCCCTTACATTGGTGATCAGTGAGAAGAATGTCCCTTACATTGGTGATCAGTGAGAAGAATGTCCCTTACATTGGTGATCAGTGATAAGAATGTCCCTTACATTGGTGATCAGTGAGAAGAATGTCCCTTACATTGGTGATCAGTGAGAAGAATGTCCCTTACATTGGTGATCAGTGGGAAGAATGTCCCTTACATTGGTGATCAGTGAGAAGAATGTCCCTTACATTGGTGATCAGTGGGAAGAATGTCCCTTACATTGGTGATCAGTGAGAAGAATGTCCCTTACATTGGTGATCAGTGAGAAGAATGTCCCTTACATTGGTGATCAGTGAGAAGAATGTCCCTTACATTGGTGATCAGTGAGAAGAATGTCCCTTACATTGGTGATCAGTGGGAAGAATGTCCCTTACATTGGTGATCAGTGAGAAGAATGTCCCTTACATTGGTGATCAGTGGGAAGAATGTCCCTTACATTGGTGATCAGTGGGAAGAATGTCCCTTACATTGGTGATCAGTGAGAAGAATGTCCCTTACACATACAAATAAGAGATTTTGTAGCGCAAAACCCCATATTATCGCAGATCGTCCTCGGTGTCCTATCACCAGAGAATAGTTCCCGCCATTCCCCTCCCCCGCACTGCTGACACCCCGTTATCAGATGCAAATACTTCTCATTCCAGCTTCTCCGGACACCCACACAGACTTGGTGACCTCCATGTGACCCCCCAACTGTCACCAGGACCCGGCGTCCCGCCAGAGAAATGCCATCTTCCCTTTATCAGGTCACAGAGCCGCCCTCCTCTGCTGGTCCCTGTCATCGGGTTCCAAGAGTGACCTCATTCCTCCGCCGTTATCACTGGCGGGAGGGCACCGCGCCATCTCATCCCGTTATCAGGTGCAGGGGGGGGGGGGGCGATGTGTATGGAGCGGACCCCTGAGCGTGGCATGTACGGCCCGGCATGCAATGTGTGCGGATCATCGTCTGTAGATGGATTGGTTTGTATTTATGAATGTGACCGACTGCTTAAAGGGCAACTCCACTCAAAAAAAACCCCTTGCCTGGCCCATGTCTCCTCCCCCTTCTTGGGGACCCAGTGTGCGTCATGTCCTGGTCATTAAAACTTCCAATTTCCCTTCCCCCCCTCACTGAACGCGGATCCTGTCTTTTCCACCTTTCCGGGGGCCCGGCCCGCGTCCCTCCTCCCTCTCCGGGGCCCGCGTCCCTCAACCCTCTCCGGCCCCTGTCCCATCTACCTCTCCAGGCCCGGCCCGCGTCCCTCCTCCCTCTCCGGGGCCCGGCCCGCGTCCCTCCTCCCTCTCCGGGGCCCGGCCCGCGTCCCTCCTCCCTCTCCGGGGCCCGGCCCGGGCCCCTCCCCTCCCGGCCCGCGTCCCTCCTCCCTCTCCGGGGCCCGGCCCGCGTCCCTCCTCCCTCTCCGGGCCCGCGTCCCTCCTCCCTCTCCGGGCCCGCGTCCCTCCTCCCTCTCCGGGCCCGCGTCCCTCCTCCCTCTCCGGGCCCGCGTCCCTCCTCCCTCTCCGGGCCCGCGTCCCTCCTCCCTCTCCGGGCCCGCGTCCCCCTCCGGGCCCGGCCCCTCCCTCTCCGGGCCCGGCCCGCGTCCCTCTCCGGGCCCGGCCCCGTCCCTCCTCCCTCTCCGGGCCCGGCCCGCGTCCCTCTCCGGGCCCGGCCCGCGTCCCTCCTCCCTCTCCGAGCCCGGCCCGCGTCCCTCCTCCCTCTCCGGGCCCGGCCCGCGTCCCTCCTCCCTCTCCGGGGCCCGGCCCGCGTCCCTCCTCCCTCTCCGGGCCCGGCCCGCGTCCCTCCTCCCTCTCCGGGCCCGGCCCGCGTCCCTCCTCCCTCTCCGGGCCCGGCCCGCGTCCCTCCTCCCTCTCCGGGCCCGGCCCGCGTCCCTCGTCACTCTCTGGGCCCGGCCCGCGTCCCTTGTCACTCTCCGGGCCCGGCCCGCGTCCCTCGTCACTCTCTGGCCCCTGTCCCTCCTCCATTATCCCTCTCTGGGCCCGGCCCGCGTCCTTCGTCACTCTCCGGGCCCGGCCCGCGTCCCTCCTACCTCTCCGGGCCCGGCCCCTGTCCCTCCTCCCTCTCCGGGCCCGGCCCGCATCCCTCCTCCCTCTCCGGCCCCTGTCCCTCCTCCATCGTCCCTCTCTGGGCCCGGCCCGCGTCCCCTCTCCCGACCATAACTCTTTTCTCCTCTCCCGGCCATAACTCTTTTCTCCTCTCCTCTTTCCTCCCCCATCCCCAGGTCCCCCCCCCCCCCCCATGTCCCTTTTCCCTCTTTTACCTGGCCCGTGTCTCCTCCTCCCTTCACAATAAAAGTCTGTCAAACGTGACTCTTAGAACCCCCAATACATGATGATGATGATGATGATGATGACGATTGTTTTGCCCCATAACTTCCCTCCTTGAAAAAGCCACGAAAGTCAAACCCATCGGATGGCACCGGACCAGCTGGGCGGGGACTGGAGACAGAACAAGGCGGGGCTCTTCCTTTATGGATCCGACACTTTTTTAAAAAGTTCATAATTTGGCGCAGAACACAAACCGCAGCCGAGACCGAAAACAAAGAGTCCGGAACAGATCTGAGGCGCGAGACAGAAGGGCCGCAATTATATGTAATGAGCAAATCGCGACCTCTCCCCCCTCCCCCTCCCGCCAAATGCCACACAAAATCCAGTTTTATTACCGTGAAATGGCGAGGTGGGCGGAGACTCGCTCTCTACCCAGCCTGTGATGTGCCCAATAATGCAGATGGATAATTATCAGAGTGTGCAGAGCGTAGAAAGACCGCGACACGCGGCGAGAACGCAAATCCCACCCCAAGAACGCAAAAAAGCGACAAAGATGTCAAAGTCCCCGGGTCTGTACACCCGCTGTGCCCCATTATGAGGGGTTCCCACCATCCCTGTGCTGAGTTCCCGGGTCTGTACACCCGCTGTGCCCCATTATGAGGGGTTCCCACCATCCCTGTGCTGAGTTCCCAGGTCTGTACACCCGATGTGCCCCATTATGAGGGGTTCCCACCATCCCTGTGCTGAGTTCCCGGGTCTGTACACCCGATGAGCCCCATTATGAGGGGTTCCCACCATCCCTGTGCTGAGTTCCCGGGTCTGTACACCCGCTGTGCCCCATTATGAGGGGTTCCCACCATCCCTGTGCTGAGTTCCCGGGTCTGTACACCTGCTGTGCCCATTATGAGGGGTTCCCACCATCCCTGTGCCGAGTTCCTGGGTCTGTACACCCGCTGTGCCCCATTATGAGGGGTTCCCACCATCCCTGTGCCGAGTTCCTGGGTCTGTACACCCGCTGTGCCCCATTATGAGGGGTTCCCACCATCCCTGTGCTGAGTTCCTGGGTCTGTACACCTGCTGTGCCCCATTATGAGGGGTTCCCACCATCCCTGTGCTGAGTTCCTGGGTCTGTACACCCGCTGTGCCCCATTATGAGGGGTTCCCACCATCCCTGTGCTGAGTTCCTGGGTCTGTACACCTGCTGTGCCCCATTATGAGGGGTTCCCACCATCCCTGTGCCGAGTTCCCGGGTCTGTACACCCGCTGTGCCCCATTATTAGATAGCTGTGGTATCATTGCAGTGTATTCATTCGATGCTTGGCATCCGTATCGCACACAATGCTCTGTGCGGCCCCCGGGGGCCCCGGGTGACAGCGGGCCGGTTATTCATCTCTTAGTTGGTAGAAGTGAAGCGAGATAATGTAATGAATGTTCAGCGTCTTCTTCTCGCCTCGGGAATCACTTCCCCTTATTAACCGACATCCGCACCAGTGATTCCTCGCCGATCGGCGCACATCGGGGGTCATCGCTGACATGGACTGCGCCGGTACTTCACATGCCCCCCCCCCCCCCCCCCCACATCCTCCGCCTGCACCCCAGGAAACAAAGGTGGCAAAATAAAAAGCAGATTTTATGTTTTTATCCTTTTTATATTAACTATATTGTCAAAAGTATTGGGACACCTGTGGTGCCCGGAGCCTCATCCACACTGCGCCTTTCTGTGAAAGAAAAAAAAAAAGGGGGGGAAGTGACCTCATAGTGTACAGCCACGCCCCTTCCCTACACCATCATGTACACTGCCATATGAAAAACCAAATAAAGAACTTTCCTCCTACCCAATAGCACACATACCAAATACACTATATTGTCAAAAGTATTGGGACGCCCGGCCTTTACAGGCACATGACCTTTAATGGCCTGCCAGTCTTAGTCCGGAGGGTTCAATATTGGGTTGGCTCCGCCCCCTTTGCAGCTATAACACCTTCACCTCTTCTGGGAAGGCCGCCCACAAGGTTTAGGGGTGTGTCTATGGGAATGTTTGATTCTTGCAGAAAAGCATTTGTCAGGTCAGGCACTGATGTTGGACGAGAAGGCCTGGCTCGCAGTCTCCGCTCCAATTCATCCCAAAGGTGCTCCATCAGGTTGAGGTCAGGACTCTGTGCAGGCCAGTCACGTTCCTCCAGCCCAAAACGCGCTCCTCCATGTCTTATTGGACCTTTCTTTGTGAACTGGTGCGCAGTCATGTTGGAACAGTAAAGGGCCCACACCATAAGGGGCCAATCCCCGACCCCACACCATTAGGGGGCCAATCCCCGACCCCACACCATAAGGGGCCAATCCCCGACCCCACACCACAAGGGGCCAATCCCCGACCCCACACCATTAGGGGGCCAATCCCCGACCCCACACCATTAGGGGGCCAATCCCCGACCCCACACCATTAGGGGGCCAATCCCCGACCCCCACACCATTTGGGGGCCAATCCCCGACCCAACACCATTAGGGGCCAATCCCCGACCCCACACCATTAGGGGGCCAATCCCCGACCCCCCCATTAGGGGGCCAATCCCCCCCACACCATTAGGGGGCCAATCCCCGACCCCACACCATTAGGGGGCCAATCCCCGACCCCACACCATTAGGGGGCCAATCCCCGACCCCACACCATTAGGGGGCCAATCCCCGACCCCACACCATTAGGGGGCCAATCCCCGACCCCACACCATTAGGGGGCCAATCCCCGACCCCACCCCATTAGGGGGCCAATCCCCGACCCCCACACCATTAGGGGGCCAATCCCCGACCCCACACCATTAGGGGGCCAATCCCCGACCCCACACCATTAGGGGGCCAATCCCCGACCCCACACCATTAGGGGGCCAATCCCCGACCCCACACCATTAGGGGGCCAATCCCCGACCCCACACCATTAGGGGGCCAATAGGGGGCCCCCGACCCCACACCATTAGGGGGCCAATCCCCGACCCCACACCATTAGGGGGCCAATCCCCGACCCCACACCATTAGGGGGCCAATCCCCGACCCCACACCATTAGGGGGCCAATCCCCGACCCCACACCATTAGGGGGCCAATCCCCGACCCCACACCATTAGGGGGCCAATCCCCGACCCCACACCATTAGGGGGCCAATCCCCGACCCCACACCATTAGGGGGCCAATCCCCGACCCCACACCATTAGGGGGCCAATCCCCGACCCCACACCATTAGGGGGCCAATCCCCGACCCCACACCATTAGGGGGCCAATCCCCGACCCCACACCATTAGGGGGCCAATCCCCGACCCCACACCATTAGGGGGCCAATCCCCGACCCCACACCATTAGGGGGCCAATCCCCGACCCCACACCATTAGACCCCACACCATTAGGGGCCAATCCCCGACCCCACACCATTAGGGGGCCAATCCCCGACCCCACACCATTAGGGGGCCAATCCCCGACCCCACACCATTAGGGGGCCAATCCCCGACCCCACACCATTAGGGGGCCAATCCCCGACCCCACACCATTAGGGGGCCAATCCCCGACCCCACACCATTAGGGGGCCAATCCCCGACCCCACACCATTAGGGGGCCAATCCCCGACCCCACACCATCCCCGACCCCACACCAAGGGGCCAATCCCCGACCCCACACCATAAGGGGCCAATCCCCGACCCCACACCATAAGGGGCCAATCCCCGACCCCACACCATAAGGGGCCAATCCCCGACCCCACACCATAAGGGGCCAATCCCCGACCCCACACCATAAGGGGCCAATCCCCGACCCCACACCATAAGGGGCCAATCCCCGACCCCACACCATAAGGGGCCAATCCCCGACCCCACACCATAAGGGGCCAATCCCCGAACCCACACCATAAGGGGCCAATCCCCGAACCCACACCATAAAGGGCCAATCCCCGACCCCACACCATAAGGGGCCAATCCCCGACCCCACACCATAACCCCCTCCTCCCCACACCATAACCCGCCCCCCCACACCATAATGCCCTCCCCCACAACACCATAATGCCCCCTCCCCCCCACACCATAATCCCTCCACCAAATGATTTGGACCAGAGCACAAAGCAAAGGTCCATAAAGACATGGGTAAGTAAGTTTTGGGGTAGAAGAACTTGACTGCCTGCACAGAGTCCTGACCTCAACCAGATAGAACACCTTTGGGATGAATTAGAGCGGAGACTGTATGCCAGGCCTTCTGGTAGACATTGTAAGGGGGAGTCCTGTGAAGCAATAAACAGCTGGGGGAGGGGAACAGATATATTACTCTCTATGTGGCTCTTATAGTGAAAACACACCGGATGATGGGTCCCCTTTAAGCAAGTATGGGGGGGTAGAATATGATCACAGGGGGGGGGGGGGGGGTTGGGGCGGGATTGGACGACCTCAGATTCGGTTAGGTGGATAATTGGACGTCTTGACGCCTCTTAATGAAGCCGAATCTCACCATCCGTGGCGTCCATATTGATCCTTCACCTCCTCCTGGGGTCATGGAGGGTCATCCCATCAACTCTCAATAAGACGCCGATAATCAATAATGCCGTGAACATGCGCAGGGCGGCACATTGGAGAAAACGGGCCAACCCCCGGAGTCAATACTTTGTAGAACCCCCTTTCTCTACAAGTCTTTTTGGGGGGTCTCTACCAGCTTTGCACATCTAGAGGGACATTTCTGCCCATTCTTCTCTGTCAGATTGGATGGAGAGCGTCTGTGATCAGCAATTTTCAAGTCTTGCCCACAGATTCTCAATGGGATTTGGGTCTGGACTGTGACTGGTCCATTCTAACACATGAATAGGCTTTGATCCAAACCATTCCAAGGAGAAGGGGGACAGGGGAAAGGGGGATGTTAGGATAAAGGGGGGGGATGGGGAAAGGATCACAGGGGTGTATGCATTGACTGGCTGCGATATGTACAATCATGTGTTTGGGCCCCAGAGCAGGGCCGTCTTAAAGCGGAGTTTCACCCTAAATATAAGATCTCCCATGCGCTTCAGCATACTGGCGTCAGCGCCAGTATGCTGGGTTTTTTTTTTTTTTATAGCACACTTACTGTTTTATCGTAGAAATCCTTTTCTGTCCCCCGCGTTGGACGGCGCCAGTACAGCGCGTCACATCTTCCTAAGATACCCGATATGGACTCGGGTATTTCCGGCGCTATGCGGCGCCTGCGCACAGACCTAGGAGCTGACTGCGCAGGCGCCGTATTTCTCCGAAATAGGACTTGGAGAAATACGGCGCCTGCGCAGTCAGCTCCTAGGTCTGTGCGCAGGCGCCGCATAGCGCCGGAAATACCCGAGTCCATATCGGGTATCTTAGGAAGATGTGACGCGCTGTACTGGCGCCGTCCAACGCGGGGGACAGAAAAGGATTTCTACGATAAAACAGTAAGTGTGCTATAAAAAAAAAAAAAACCCAGCATACTGGCGCTGACGCCAGTATGCTGAAGCGCATGGGAGATCTTATATTTAGGGTGAAATACCGCTTTAATATCATGGGCCCCTGGGCAAAGTAATGCTCTGGGGCCCCTACCAGTTTGCCCCAATTTACACACCTACTTTCAAGAAATAAAGTATAAAAAAGTACTTTAAAAAAAAAATATATATATATATATAACAAAATGAAAACATTCCATAAATCAAAGACTGGTCAACAAAAGGGCACACTACAGGGGGAGTGCAGAGGGGCACAGTATTGGGGGGTCAGGAGGGCACAATACTGGGACCAGGAAGGCAAAATATAGGTTCTGGAACGCTTCCCGGGACACGACCACAGTTAGTAAAAAGTATTGTGGGGCCCCTATGTGCCTGGGGCCCCTGGGTAGTGCCCAGGTGTGCCCTTCCTTTAAGATGGCCATGCCCCAGAGTCGCTCCCTTTTATACGACGGGGTTCGGGCCCAGAGTCGCCCTTTTATACGACGGGGTCCGGGCCCAGAGTCGCCCTTCATACGGCGGGTTTGGCGCGGCGGCGTCGCCCTTCATACGGCGGGTTTGGCGCGGCGGCGTCGCCCTTCATACGGCGGGTTTGGCGCGGCGGCGTCGCCCTTCATACGGCGGGTTTGGCGCGGCGGCGTCGCCCTTCATACGGCGGGTTTGGCGCGGCGGCGTCGCCCTTCATACGGCGGGTTTGGCGCGGCGGCGTCGCCCTTCATACGGCGGGTTTGGCGCGGCGGCGTCGCCCTTCATACGGCGGGTTTGGCGCGGCGGCGTCGCCCTTCATACGGCGGGTTTGGCGCGGCGGCGTCGCCCTTCATACGGCGGGTTTGGCGCGGCGGCGTCGCCCTTCATACGGCGGGTTTGGCGCGGCGGCGTCGCCCTTCATACGGCGGGTTTGGCGCGGCGGCGTCGCCCTTCATACGGCGGGTTTGGCGCGGCGGCGTCGCCCTTCATACGGCGGGTTTGGCGCGGCGGCGTCGCCCTTCATACGGCGGGTTTGGCGCGGCGGCGTCGCCCTTCATACGGCGGGTTTGGCGCGGCGGCGTCGCCCTTCATACGGCGGGTTTGGCGCGGCGGCGTCGCCCTTCATACGGCGGGTTTGGCGCGGCGGCGTCGCCCTTCATACGGCGGGTTTGGCGCGGCGGCGTCG
This sequence comes from Rana kukunoris, assembly GCA_029574335.1. Lineage (NCBI taxonomy): Eukaryota > Metazoa > Chordata > Amphibia > Anura > Ranidae > Rana > Rana kukunoris. The sequence goes on along the minus strand of JAJQKJ010001805.1, from coordinate 42,934 downwards.
CCCTTCATACGGCGGGTTTGGCACGGCGGCGTCGCCCTTCATACGGCGGGTTTGGCACGGCGGCGTCGCCCTTCATACGGCGGGTTTGGCACGGCGGCGTCGCCCTTCATACGGCGGGTTTGGCGCGGCGGCGTCGCCCTTCATACGGCGGGTTTGGGGGCTCCGGCTATCTTCGGGAACGGTTGGAATTCTACGGTTAATGAAGTTCCCGTCTTCCATGCAGGAAAGGAGCCGTTCCAGGCGCAGAGGGCGCCGACCACGAGAGGTTAAATCACGCTCCGGCGTGGCGGAAAGACGCCAATATCTCTATTTCTGTCTTTGGATCCAGTCACCGAAAACCCGGCCAAGAACGGCGTCACGGCAGAGCCGGCCCATCTGGAACTTTCCTAAAATAAGGAAGCCGGAGCTCTCGCAGACGGGCCGGACCCCGGAGAATTACATCAGCGTGTTCCGTGCAATACAAGGAGCGCACACACGTGGACCGCGCGCCGAGGACGGCTACTGGACGCCCCCCCCCCTCCCCCGTTCAAATGACCTGCCAGGAGGAAGAGGCCGGTGTGTCCTCACAGAGAGGGGGGATCCCGCCTCTGGTCACAAGTCACCCCGGGAGACACACGGAACATGTAAAACATGGATGACGGAATCCTCCGAGGAGCGTTACCATAGGAGCAAATCTAAAAATAGCCGAGGAGGCTGCAACGCCGCGCTCAAAAGAAACGCGCTTCTCCAACCCCCCCCCGGCCTCTATGCCTTACCAGGAGCCAGCGGGGCCCCCCCGAGAGACGGCAGACCTGACCAGAGGAACCACAAATCCCAGCGTGACATAAGGAACCACAAAGCATGTTCAAAAGGGAACTACAAATCCCAGCACGCCGTAGGAAGCTAGGAACTCCAGCATGTCCAAGGGGAACTACAAATCCCAGCATGCTTTGATGACCTAAAACTCCCAGCATGCCTTAGGGGGCCACAAACCCCAGCATGTCAAAGGGGAACTATTGGGGGGGGGGGGGGTTACATTATTGGAGGGTAATAAACATGGATCACGTTGTTGAAGGATCATGTTGTTGGGGGGGGGGGGGGGTCACTTTATAAGAAGAGGGGTCACGTTATTGGAAAGGGGGGGGGGTCACGTTATTGGAAGGGGGGGGGTCACGTTATTGGAAGGGGGGGGGGGTCACGTTATTGGAAGGGGGGGGTCACGTTGTTGGAAAGGGGGGGGTCACGTTGTTGGAAAGGGGGGGGTCACGTTGTTGGAAAGGGGGGGTCACGTTGTTGGAAAGGGGGGGGTCACGTTGTTGGAAAAGGGGGGGGGTCACGTTGTTGGAAAGGGGGGGGTCACGTTGTTGGAAAAGGGGGGGGTCACGTTGTTGGAAAGGGGGGGGTCACGTTGTTGGAAAGGGGGGTCACGTTGTTGGAAAGGGGGGTCACGTTGTTGGAAAGGGGGGTCACGTTGTTGGAAAGGGGGGGTCACGTTGTTGGAAAGGGGGGGTCACGTTGTTGGAAAGGGGGGGTCACGTTGTTGGAAAGGGGGGGTCACGTTGTTGGAAAGGGGGGGTCACGTTATTGGAAAGGGGGGGTCACGTTGTTGGAAAGGGGGGGGTCACGTTGTTGGCGGTCAATGATACAAAATCAGCAAAGAAATACAAATAAGCGCCCCACATCGGCCAATCAGGGGGAAGCAGCCAGAGGCGGGCGGCGACATTTCTATAGTGATCGCCCTGAATGGCCGGACATCCCCGGCTGACACGTTTCTCCGATCGAATACACCATCTATTCCCAGGAACGGCGCCTGAGCTCCTTACGTATTCCGGGCGCGCGTCCCCCTGCGGTGGGGGGGAGGGGGGAGGTTGTGTAACAGGGCGCCTTTATTTAATGTCAATATATAAAAGAAAGAAAAAGTCGACTTGAAGGTTGTTCAATAAAAAAGGCAGCAAATTGTTGGTGGTTCTGCGGCCAGCCATTCATGGCACAGAGGGGCTCTTGTGCCCGGAGGAGAAAGGACACGGCCAGCGTACAAATTGGTCAAAGTCGGAGCGATCCCGGCCTCCCACAGCCCCCCGGGGGGCCGCACCACCGCAGCTGCTACTTTACATTCACCAGAGGCGGAACGCATCGCCACCACCAGGAGACTTAACGAGAATATACATCCCTACCCCCCCCCCCCCCTCATAATTCATCAATAACTTCACAATAAACGCGATCAATCAGTGGGGGGCGCCGTCCACCCCCCCCCCCCCTACATACAAACCTTTCCTCCTCCGCTACATCTGAAGTCATGGATTCTGGTCGCTGTGAGAATCGCTTTAAAATCTGACCCGCTTGTGTTCTGTAGATACCGAGTCTGGTCATTCCTCACTGCTCAGTGGGGGGGGGGGGGGTCTGTGCTGTGCAGGGCCGTCTTTAAAGCAAGGGGAAGCTGCCCCGGGCCCAGTCATTGTTCTGGGGCCCAAAGCAGTCGCAGAGGGGTTAAATCATATGCCAGAGATGGGACTGAAATGTTGGCTCGTAGTTGCCGGTTCGACCCGGATTTTCCAAATTTTCTTAGACGCCGAGCCCAAAGCCAAGAAGGTCGAAGCTTCCAGATTGAAGTCCTCTTTTCTGGTCAGTCATTTAAAACTACTGAAACCAGAGGACCACCTAGAACAGCCGGGAGACCAGCATCTTCCGAGGCCTCACTGGCAGGAAGTCAGAGGACCACCTAGAACAGCCGGGAGACCAGCATCTTCCGAGGCCTCACTGGCAGGAAGCCAGAGGACCAAGACCGCATGTTCCGAGGCCTCGCTGGTAGGAAGCCAGAGGATCACCAAGACAGCCAGGAGACCAGCATCTTCCGAGGCCTCGCTAGAAGCCTCCCTATGGCTCTAATGGCAGGATTCCTTTAAGAGCTACAAAAGTAACCCCCCAGAGCACTCGGGCCGTTTTACAACGCCACATTTCTGGGCGGACACGTGGACGGCGCCCATCGTCCGGGGTTTACGAGATGCTTGGAAAGCAGATTCTGGGTCGCTGTTCCTAAACTGCATCTCTATAAATAATTTATAAACCACAAATATTTCCGATCCGGTGTCTGAGCCGGGCCGCGGCCCAGGAGATTTCACGCCGAGGAGCCAGCGACGCAGCAAGCCGCGCTCTGCCTAGACTAACACCTTCGATGCGCCAAACCGGCCGCCGGAGCATGGGAAGGTGAGGAAGCCGAGGCCGGGTTCTGGAGGACGACACCTGGCCAGGGTGGGGCAAAGAAAACCAAGACAAGGAGTCCTGGAAAAGGACGAGACCGAACCCCGCCGCCCCAAGGAGGACTGGAACCCCCTTCAGCTTCCAGGAACCCCCTTCAGCTTCCAGGAACCCCCTTCAGCTTCCTGGAACCCCCTTCAGCTTCCTGGAACCCCCTTCAGCTACCAGGAACCCCCTTCAGCTTCCAGGAACCCCCTTCAGCTTCCAGGAACCCCCTTCAGCTTCCAGGAACCCCCTTCAGCTTCCAGGAACCCCCTTCAGCTTCCAGGAACCCCCTTCAGCTTCCAGGAACCCCCTTCAGCTTCCAGGAACCCCCTTCAGCTACCAGGAACCCCCTTCAGCTACCAGGAACCCCCTTCAGCTACCTGGAACCACCTTCAGCTACCTGGAACCACCTTCAGCTACCTGGAACCACCTTCAGCTACCTGGAACCACCTTCAGCTACCTGGAACCACCTTCAGCTTCCAGGAATCCCCTTCAGCTTCCAGGAATCCCCTTCAGCTACCTGGAACCCCCTTCAGCTACCTGGAACCCCCTTCAGCTACCTGGAACCCCCTTCAGCTACCTGGAACCCCCTTCAGCTACCTGGAACCCCCTTCAGCTACCTGGAACCCCCTTCAGCTACCTGGAACCCCCTTCAGCTACCTGGAACCACCTTCAGCTACCTGGACCACCACAAGTACCTGGACCACCACAAGTACCCGGACCACCACAAGTACCCGGACCACCACAAGTACCCGGACCACCACAAGTACCCGGAACACCACAAGTACCCGGAACACCACAAGTACCCGGAACACCACCAACGACACATCAGCAAATCAAACAAATCATTTCCACTAATATCTGGAAAACATGACCTGCTCCTGGTCCCCGAGGACATTTTTGGGAAACATTGATGGAAGGTTCCTGCGATAAATTTACCGAACCGCCTTTAGGAGCCAACGACCATTATTAGCAGAGATAGCGGAATGGCGCCGTAAGAAAAAAAAAATCCCGCCCGAGTCAGTTCTGGTCTCCGGGGCTTTCTCTGTGCCCTGTAAGCCTTAATTTTTTTTGTAGGGGGAGGGGAGGGCGAAGATGAGATCTACATCATCTTCATGGAAGATCCAGGAGCCGAAAATTGTGAACCGTCGTACCGCCGCGTCAGCTGATCGCGCTTCATGAAGAACCAAAACGGCTACAAAAAGTATATTATAAAAAAGAAAAGATTGGAGGTTCTAAATTTGATGTAATACGCAAGGATTGCCACATACAAAGGAGATGACCAAAAAAAATTGGATATGAATGTTATTTTCATTAAAAAAAATGTAACAAAATTATAGCCGATTCCTTGTTAGTAAAAGACGATTCGCGCTTTTCTGTCCGTTGCAGCGTGATGAATGTGCGATCTCCATTATGAACGGTCGTTTTACCAGAACGAGCGCTCCCGTCTCATAACTTTCTTCTGAGCATGCGTGGGATTAAAACGTCGTTTTAGCCCACACGCGATTATTTTTTACAACCAGAAAAACAACATTTTTTTAAAACGACGTGAAAAAATGCAGCACGTTCGATTTTTTTTTTTTTTTACGTTTTTCAGAAGATGAAAAAACGATGTGAAGCCCACACACCATCATTTTAACCACTTAAGGACCGCCTACTGCACATTTACGTCGGCAGACTGGCACGGCTGGGCACATCAACGTGTATATATACGTTGATTTTAGTACCCAGCCGTGGGTCGCCCGCGACCCGGTCCGAAGCACCGGGACCGCGGGATTCGCGGACCCGATCGCCGCTGGAGTGCGGCAATCCGTCCCTGGAGCGGAAGAACGGGGAGAGCCGTGTGTACACATGGCTTCCCCGTGCTTTTCTGTGGCCGTAGCATCGATCGCGTCATCCCTGTAATAGAGGGACGCGATCGATGACGTCACACCTACAGCCACACCCCCCTACAGTTGTAAACACACACATTAGGTCACACATCCCCTACAGCGCCACCTTGTGGTTAACTCCCAAACTGCAACTGTCATTTCCACAGTAAACAATGCAATTTAAATGCATTTTTTGCTGTGAAAATGACAATTGTCCCAAAAATGTGTCAAAATTGTCCGAAGTGTCCGCCATATTGTCGCAGTCACGAAAAAAAATCGCTGATCGACGCTATTAGTAGTAAAAATAAATAAATAAATAAAAATGCAATAAAACTATCCCTTATTTTGTAAACGCTATAAATTTTGCGAAAACCAACCGATAAACGCTTATTGCGATTTTTTTTTACCAGAAATAGGTAGAAGAATACGTATCGGCCTAAACTGAGGAAAAAAAATGTTTTTTTATATATTTTTGGGGGATATTTATGATAGCAAAAAAGTAAAAAATATTGCATTTTTTTTAAAATTGTCGCTCTATTTTTGTTTATAGCGCAAAAAATAAAAACCGCAGAGGTGATCAAATACCACCAAAATAAATCTCTATTTGTGGGGAAAAAAGGACGCCAATTTTGTTCGGGAGCCGCGTCGCACGACCGCGCAATTGTCAGTTAAAACGACGCAGCGCCGAATCGCAAAAAGGGGCAAGGTCCTTTACCTGCATTTTTGTCCGGGTCTTAAGTGGTTAAATGACGTTTTTAAAAACGTCGTTTTTTTTTTCCTCATTCCGAAAAATGATCGTGTGTACGCGGCATCACTTTCGCCCAATAATACTAAACGGGGAATAAATAAATACATAAATAATAAAAAAAAGATCTTAATTTTAAATGTGAGATATGACATCTCTCCGACACCAGATCTCACATTAAAGAGGTCCTGTCATGTTTTTTTTTTTTTCTATTACAAGGGATACATTTCTTGTAATAGGAATAAAAGTGATCCAAAATGTTTTCTTCTTTAAGGTGTCAGTGTAAAAAATAAATAAAAGTGAAATAAATAGGAGAATTTTTTTTTTAAAGCACCCAGTCCCACCGTGCAGAATCCAAACGCAAGTCGCGCCCGCATTTGTAAACAGTGATCAAACCACACATGCGAGATGTTGCCGCGATCTTTAGAGTGAGAGCAATAATTCTAGTAAAAAGACCTCCTCTGTAACTCAAAACTGGTAAGCTGTAGAAATGTTTTAAACGTCGCCTATGGAGATTTTTAAGGGTCAAAGTTTGTCGCCATTCCAAAAACGGGCGCAATTTTGAAGCGTGACATGTTGGGTATCAATTTACTTGGCGTAACATTATCTTTTACAATATAAATATATATAAAAAAATAAAATAAAAAAAGTTAAGAATACAGTAAAAAAAAAAAAAAAATTGTTTTTAAGAAATATGGTTTGAGAAAGTATTGCAGCGACCACCATTTTATTCTCTAGGGTGTCTGAAAAAATAAAAATAAAATAATGTTTGGGGGTTCCAAGTAATTTTCTAGCAAAAAAAATAAAACATTTTAACTTGTAAACAACAAGTGGTTAATGGGCGTACGTTGCTGGACTTTCAGTGGTTGTACTGGGACGATATGCAGCTGCAGGCATCAACCTGGTAATTTTTTAATTTATTTTCAGAGCCAGCGGTTGGCTCTCTTGCAAAAGCAACCGGAGCCAACTAACCGCTGGATTGCTATTATGATCAGCAGGAAGGGACATCCCTGCTACCACTGCCTTCCCTGGCTAGTCTGTCCTCAGCCCCCCGTCACAGCACCCCCCCCCCTTATCAGTGTCCTCAGTTCCCCTTCACATCATAGCCCCCCCATTCAACTCACACCCTCCCCCCTTTATCAGTGTCCTCAGTTACCATTCACATCATAGCCCCCCTTCAAATCACAGCCCCCCCTTTATCAGTGTCCTTAGTTTCCCTTCACATCATAGCCCCCCCCTTATCAGTGTCCTCAGTTCCCCTTCACATCATAGCCCTCCCCATTCAACTCACAGCCCCCCCCCCCCTTTATCAGTGTCCTCAGTTCCCCTTCAAATCACAGCCCCCCCTTTATCAGTGTCCTTAGTTCCCCTTCACATCATAGCCCCCCCCTTATCAGTGTCCTCAGTTCCCCTTCACATCATAACCCCCCCCATTCAACTCACACCCCCCCCCCTTTATCAGTGTCCTCAGTTCCCCTTCACATCATAACCCCCCTTCAAATCACAGCCCCCCCCTTATCAGTGTCCTCAGTTCCCCTTCACATCATAGCCCCCCATTCAACTCACAGCCCCCCCCCTTTATCAGTGTCCTCAGTTCCCCTTCACATCATAGCTCCCCTTCAAATCACATAACAGCCCCCCCTTTATCAGTGTTCTCAGTTCCCCTTCACATCATAGCCCCCCCATTCAACTCACAGCCCCCCCTTTATCAGTGTCCTCAGTTCCCCTTCACATCATAGCCCCCCTTCAAAACACAGCCCCCCCTTTATCAGTGTCCTCAGTTCCCCTTCACATCATAACCCCCCTTCAACTCACAGCCCCCCCTTTATCAGTGTCCTCAGTTCCCCTTCACATCATAGCCCCCCTTCAAATCACAGCCCCCCCTTTATCAGTGTCCTTAGTTCCCCTTCACATCACAGCCCCCCCCCCTTATCAGTGTCCTCAGTTCCCCTTCACATCATAGCCCCCCCCATTCAACTCACAGCCCCCCCTTTATCAGTGTCCTTAGTTCCCCTTCACATCACAGCCCCCCCCCTTATCAGTGTCCTCAGTTCCCCTTCACATCATAGCCCCCCCCCCATTCAACTCACAGCCCCCCCTTTATCAGTGTCCTCAGTTCCCCTTCACATCATAGCCCCCCCATTCAACTCACCCCCCCCCCCTTTATCAGTGTCCTCGGTTCCCCTTCACATCATAACCACCCTTCAAATCACAGCCCCCCCCCCCCCTTTATCAGTGTCCTTAGTTCCCCTTCACATCACAGCCCCCCCCCTTATCAGTGTCCTCAGTTCCCCTTCACATCATAACCCCCCCATTCAACTCACAGCCCCCCTTTATCAGTGTCCTCAGTTCCCCTTCACATCATAACCACCCTTCAACTCACAGCCCCCCCCCCCCCCCCCCCCCTTTATCAGTGTCCTCAGTTCCCCTTCACATCATAACCCCCCCATTCAACTCACAGCCCCCCCTTTATCAGTGTCCTCAGTTCCCCTTCACATCATAACCACCCTTCAACTCACAGCCCCCCCCCCCTTTATCAGTGTCCTCAGTTCCCCTTCACATCATAACCCCCCCATTCAACTCACAGCCCCCCCTTTATCAGTGTCCTTAGTTCCCCTTCACATCATAACCCCCCCATTCAACTCACAGCCCCCCCCCCTTATCAGTGTCCTCAGTTCCCCTTCACATCATAGCACCCCCCCATTCAACACACACACACACCCCCCCCCTTTATCAGTGTCCTCAGTTCCCCTTCACATCATAGCCCCCCCCATTCAACTCACACCCCCCCCCTTTATCAGTGTCCTCAGTTCCCCTTCACATCATAGCCTCCCCTTTATCAGTGTCCTCAGTTCACCTTCACATTATAGCCCCCCTTCAAATCACAGCCCCCCCTTAATCAGTGTCCTTAAATACCCTTCACGGCATAGCCCCCCCCCTTCAAATCACAGCCCCCCCCCTTTATCAGTGTCCTCAGTTCCCCTTCACATCACACCCCCCCCCTTTATCAGTGTCCTTAGTTCGCCTTCACATCATAGCCCCCTTCAAATCACAGCCCACCCCCCCCTTTATCAGTGTCCTCAGTTCCCCTTCACATCATAGCCCCCCCTTCAAATCACAGCCCCCCCCCTTTATCAGTGTCCTCAGTTCCCCTTCACATCATAGCCCCCCCTTCAAATCACAGCCCCCCCCCCCCCTTATCAGTGTCCTTAAATACCCTTCACGGCATAGCCCCCCTTCAAATCACAGCCCCCCCCTCTTCAAATCACAGCCCCCCCCTCTTCAAATCAGGCACTACACAAAGGCCACTTGTCTATGCATTATGACATGCGTTGCCACAACACAGGAGTGTGAATGGGGCCCTTACATTGCTCTCTCCATAGTTATACAGTGAACAGTAACTCCAGCCCCCCCCCCCTCCCGGAAGTCCTCCGGTGTATTACACAACATCTGACCCGGCACAGCCCGGACTCGCTGACCTGAACCAGTTTTCCAAAATATATAAGAAATTTCCCAAACGACCGATCCCAGGAGGAATTCAGCCAATTACCCTCATCTGTCGCTTCGGCACCAATTACTCGCTTCAGCCCGGAAATTAATTAGTGGTAAAAAAGATAAAAATCTGAGATGAAAGTGACGTTTTCTTATTGATGTCTCTATAGAGGTGATCACTGTATGGGGGGGGGGGGGGGGGCCGTCAGCTCTACAGTGCACAGGAATTTGTGGGGTTGATTTACTAAAACTGGAGCAATCAGAACGCGGCGCGGCTGTAAATGGCAGCCAATCAGCTCCCAGCATTAAACTATGTATCTGTATTATTGTACAGTCTATCCATATTATACAATGTATCTATTGTTATACATTGGGGGGGGGGGGGGGATTCACTAAAACTGGAGAGGGCAAAATCTGGTGCGACTCTGCATGGGAGCCAATCAGCTTCCAGCATTAAAAGTGATATTTAAAGGTTCAAGTTTTGTTTTTTAAACAACAAACATGTTATACTTTCCTCGTTTTACATAGACTGGCCCCCGATCCTCCTCTTTTGGGGTCCCACGGCGGCTCTCGCAGTTCTTCCCTGCATTAGATAACCCACTCTGGGAAGCTCTCTCCCGGGGGGGAGGGGGGGGTGTTACCTTTTGGGCGCACTCCTGTGTCATACACTTGGCGTCCATAGACGCGAGTGTATGACTCGGCCCCAGCCCCCGGCGGCTGCGTCATTGGATTATATTGACAGCAGCGGGAGCCAATGGCTGCGCCGAGAAGTTGTGGGATTGTGACCATGGAAATTCGGGGTGAAGGCAATTAAAAACGGGGGCTTGGGGGGGCCAGACACTGCCAGGTGTTTTTTTTCACCTTAAAGCGGTGTTCCAGCCGCAATCATTTTTTTTTTTAAAGTCAGCAGCTATAAAACACTGTAGCTCCTGACTTTTAAAAAGGACACTTACCTGTCCTAGGCACCTGCTAAGTGTCCCCCCCCCCCATGCCCCCCTTCGAGGCCGATCCCTCAATCGTGGCAGGTCCCGGCGCCGCCCATCCTCACTAAGGGCAACAGGCCGTGGAGCCTTGCAGCTTCACTGCGCGTTTCCTACTGCGCATGCGCGAGTCGCTGTATGAATGGGCATCGGTCTTCTGTGGGCTCACAGGTCCCAGAAGCCAGTGCGCCCCATTCCCCAGAAGACAACGTGAGGAGGACAAGAATGAAGACCAGACTAGGAAGATCTGCCTAGCAACCACCATTTCTGGCAAGTAAACATTTTTCTTTTTCATATTTTTTTTTACAGCTTTTTTTTTTTTAGGTCTTTTTTTTTTTTTTTTTTTTTTAGGTGGACCTCTGCTTTAATGCATAGGATGCATTAAACAGGAGTTCCACCTAAAAGAAAAAAAAGAAAAAAAAAAAAAAGAAGAAGAAGAAGAAGACCTAAAAAAAAAAAAAAAAAAAAAAGCTGTAAAAAAAAAAAAATATGAAAAAGAAAAATGTTTACTTGCCAGAAATGGTGGTTGCTAGGTAGATCTTCCTAGTTGAGGGAGGGAATCATGAAGCGAAGCCTTGCAGCCTCACTTACCGGTTCCCTACTGCGCATGCGCGAGTCGCGCCTTCACTGGTCTCTGCTGTCTTCTGGGACCTGTGCATTTCCCAGAAGACAGCGGGGGAGGACAGTGTAGGCGCCGGACATGACGTAGGTCACCGCGATCACCACGGGGATCTATACAAGTATTACACAGGTATCTGCCCCCCCCCCTGAAATGTGCCAAATGCGACACCAGAAGGGGGGGGAGTTCCAAAAAGTGAAAGTTACATTTTTGGGTGGAACTCCGCTAAAGGTGAAAAACATAAAAATGAGTGTTTACAACCCCTTTTAAAGCTATGTATCCATAATATTATACAATGTATCCATTACTATACATTGGGGTCAATTCCCTATAACTGGAGATTTTTGCTAAGAGGGGGGGGATTCGGAGGAAATGGAGAAGAGGGGGGGGGGGGATTCGGGAGGAAATGGAGAAGAGGGGGGGGGGGGATTCGGGAGGAAATGGAGAAGAGGGGGAGGGGATTCGGGAGGAAATGGAGAAGAGGGGGGGGGATTCGGGAGGAAATGGAGAAGAGGGGGGGGGGATTCGGGAGGAAATGGAGACGAGGGGGGGGATTCGGGAGGAAATGGAGACGAGGGGGGGGATTCGGGAGGAAATGGAGAAGAGGGGGGATTCGGGAGGAAATGGAGAAGAGGGGGGGATTCGGGAGGAAATGGAGAAGAGGGGGGGATTCGGGAGGAAATGGAGACGAGGGGGGGATTCGGGAGGAAATGGAGACGAGGGGGGATTCGGGAGGAATTTGTTGGGGGGGGTGCAGAAGATTAGCGCGAGAAGGGGAACTTTTAGGGGTAGATTTGTGCTAGGAGGGGTAAATTTATTTTGGGGAGGGGGTGGGGGATTTATGCTCAAGGGGTAAGTGTGCAGATTAGTGCTCACTCTTTTTTGCTGACACGTGATCACTTCTTTAGGGGGGGGGGGGGGGTTTGTTGGGTTGCTACCAGTTACTGCACTTTGCCTGGCCTCAGCTGGCTCAGGCGTTGTAGAAGTTGGGGGGGGGGGCGGTGGCCCCCGCCCCCCATGACATCTTCCACGTCCATGTGCCCAGCGAGCGCAGTTGGTGCCGCACAGAACGCTTAGCTGTGCCGCGCTCCGGCATGTTCTCTCCTCGGACGCCGTGCCAAAATTCTGCTGGCGGAGGAGACTGAGGAATGGAGTCTCCCAGCAACCAGAGATTTACATTCTGCACAGACTCTGGTGAAGGACGCGGGGGATCTCAGAACAGCGACGGCGTCCTAGGGAGCGGCGATCATCTCTTTCTGGAAAAAAAATAAAAAATAAAAAATAAAAAAAATCACCCAAATCCAACCCGATGGCAGAATACCAAAAGAAAAACGTAAAATATATCAGAATGCCGTAACCTATAGCAACAAGCGACACCCCTTCGCTGCCCTGACCTGGGATGTCTAAAGCTGCTTGCTATAAGGCGACTGTGTTTTACGCCATCTAAGGCCCCATCAACGTCTTGGTGTTGCGCCATCGCGTGTTTTTTTGGCGCTACACGCAATGCTTCGAATGGGCTGCCTCAGGTACGACAAACGCACCAAAGACGCTCCCGACACGCTTACCCCAACTTGTTCATTCCCCCGACTCAGTTGGGGGAGGCGGTACACTTTGGTGGGGGTGGGTCAGCCAGGCCCTGTGACCTTTGACCTCTGAGAACCCACCTTCTAACCTTTGACCTCTGGGGGAGGTCCCTGTTCCAATTCCTAAGACCCTGACCCCAAGCCCTAAAAAAAACAAAAAGGAAGAGGTGTCGGAGCGTCTTTGGCGCGTTTGTTGTGCGTAAGGCAGCCCATTCGAAGGATTGCATTTAGCGCCAAAAAAAACACGTAATGGAGCAAAACACACCTGCTGGCTGCGTTTTGGGTGCCATAAGCAACGAATGGCATCGCAAGTGGAATGCTTAGAGGTGAATGAAGCCTCAGGGATTCAGGGCCCAGTCACACCAGGGGCAGTAAGAGATTCCCAACACAAGAAAAGAGTTAAAAGCCTCGTCTCCTACCTGGCCGGTTTATATCACCACGTTGTGGTGGTTTAAAAAAAAAAAAAAAATAGTAAGGCATGCAAAACTTTTTTTCACGCCAATGTAGTCAGGCGCACCAACCCAGCCCGTCTGACCCCCCGGCCCCTCGTCCTTATTAAGCCGGCGGTGGACCGCGGCCTTCTCACACGAACCGGCCCGGCGACCCAGAAAAACGCGAAGGAACAAGGCGAAGGAGCGGGCGGGCGAAATGTGCTCAACCTTCAGTCAGCGGAGAAGAGCGGCGGCGCTGATCGGAATGCGTTGTGATGGAAGTCAGTGATGTGGTAATGTCACTCCTGTCACACCGCGGACACTGCGCCTTCGCTTCGGCACGCGGACCGGCGGTTTGAAAAAAGGAAAAAATTGCTGGGGATTGGAGTGTTGCGGTCACTCATCTCATAATAAAGTCTCACGGATGCCGGGCGGCGAGCGATTGGCGCTACAATCACCTAGAAGGAGGGACAAGAAAGAATTCTGAACGTTGTTTTCCCAGGAGCCTTGTCCATCATTACATTGTTTAAAAAAGAAAAAATTCCACGGAGCGAGATTTACAAATATAAAAAGCACAGAAAATTAAACCCTTCAATCTATTTTGTTGATTGTGTCACCGTGCCCCTCAGGGGCGTAGATAAGGAGGGGGTCAGGGGGGTCTGAACCACCCCAGAGCAGCTACTGACCATCTCTAAGTGCGCACACGTTTTAATATTTGCTACATTGTATGAGCACTCCTCCTCCTCCCCCCACCCACCTCAGCATGCTCACTCCTCAGACGCAGTGCCAAAAATATGGATCAGGAACAACATCTCCCATAGTGCAATGCTCTGCTCTCTAAGCCGTGCAGTCATCCAATCAGTGCATGCAGATAAAAGTTTATGAGGTTATCAGGTGCTGGACAAAATGGCAAGTCTTCAGACGAAGTGTTCAGAGGCCAGGCAACGCATTTAGAGCCCCGCCCCCCCGTCGACAGGCAACGCATTCAGAGGGCCCCCCCCGCCACAGGCAACGCATTCAGAGGGCCCCCCCCGCCACAGGCAACGCATTCAGAGGGCCCCCCCGCCACAGCCAACGCATTCAGAGGGCCCCCCCCGCCACAGGCAACGCATTCAGAGGGCCCCTCCGCCACAGGCAACGCATTCAGAGGGCCCCCTCCGCCACAGGCAACGCATTCAGAGGGCCCCCTCCGCCACAGGCAACGCATTCAGAGGGCCCCCTCCGCCACAGGCAACGCATTCAGAGGGCCCCCTCCGCCACAGGCAACGCATTCAGAGGGCCCCCTCCGCCACAGGCAACGCATTCAGAGGGCCCCCTCCGCCACAGGCAACGCATTCAGAGGGCCCCCTCCGCCACAGGCAACGCATTCAGAGGGCCCCCTCCGCCACAGGCAACGCATTCAGAGGGCCCCCTCCGCCACAGGCAACGCATTCAGAGGGCCCCCTCCGCCACAGGCAACGCATTCAGAGGGCCCCCTCCGCCACAGGCAACGCATTCAGAGGGCCCCCTCCGCCACAGGCAACGCATTCAGAGGGCCCCCTCCGCCACAGGCAACGCATTCAGAGGGCCCCCTCCGCCACAGGCAACGCATTCAGAGGGCCCCCTCCGCCACAGGCAACGCATTCAGAGGGCCCCCTCCGCCACAGGCAACGCATTCAGAGGGCCCCCTCCGCCACAGGCAACGCATTCAGAGGGCCCCCTCCGCCACAGGCAACGCATTCAGAGGGCCCCCTCCGCCACAGGCAACGCATTCAAGGCCCCCAACACATTCAGAGCCCTGCCCTCACAACAGGCACCCTGTTCTAAGCAAGGGCAGCCCATCCTGACCCCTGGCAATAAGTTTCGATCCCACAGAACAAGCAATGCATTCTGAGCCCAGGCTACAGGCGGGCCCTAATAACACGTGTTGCATTTAGAGGCCCATTAAGCACCCTGTTATAAGCCTGGGAGACCCATTCTGATCCCAGGCAACGTGTTTTGACCCTTGTGGACAGATAATGCAATTACAGCCCTGGTGACCTGTTTCGCCCTCTGGGACACAGGCGGCATGCTGCGACCCCCCCCCCCCCCCCCCAGAGGCAATGTGTGCAAACCCTGACAATCACAAGGAAATCATACTGTATGCAAACCGGGCGATGCATTCAGAAACCCCCAAAAACGAACGCTCTTTCCTGGCCCCTGGCAATGTGTTTGGACTGCAATGGAAGGGCGCCCGTGTGAGGTATCGCCGCAAAAGTCAGGTCACGGGCAGCAATTCTAGCTCCAGACCTCCTCTGTACATCTAAAGTGGTGACCTGTAAAGACTTTTAAAGAGTTTTCAGTTTGGGGTGGAGGGGCGGCGATGGAAATCCGAGGACGGTTGTAGGATATTTGGATACAATTATTGATGAAATGCGATTTATGTTACTTTGTATCGTTTTGTCTCCAATGGTTTCTCTGGCTATCTATATAGAGAGATAAAATGCACCATTGCGCTGTTCCCCGCTCCGCACGCAGCGCGCCCGTTACATAACCCGCCGCTCCGAGAACAACAACTTGGCAACCGCCACCGTCTGAAACCTGCCCGACGCGTTCGCTCTGCACCGTAGGAAGCGCTTACTTCATCCTACGAAGTGTAAATCAGCCCGGGCCGTGATGTCCGCACCATTCTCCGCCCCCCCCGGGGACAGATGGAGGTTTTTTTACGAGGACACTCAGAGCTCATTAGGAATTTTCTAAATATTTCAATAACCTTTTTACGGGAATAAGACCCCAACTCAGCCGGCCGCTCCACATTAACCCCCCTGCTGCCGGACAAGATGGAGCGCGAGGAGTGCGTGCTCCGAGCGATGGCGAGGGAAGAAGGGAACGCACCAATCTGAGGCATCGCGTCTCCCCATATACCGCCCCCCCCCCTTTTTGTTTACATGAGAAGAAAATGTATCCCCACTGGACTTTTAAGGCATTCAAGTATAAAAACATTTGTAGAAAAGTATTATTAAAATACAGTAAAATACAGTAATGGCACTGATGGCTTTAGTTGGCACTAATTGGCACTGGATGGTGGCACTGGTACCGGCAGGTAGCATTGGCAGATGGCACTGATGGAAGGTGGCACTAATTGGCACTGGTATTGGCGCAAAAAAAAAAAAAAAATGGTGTCAGACCCCCTCTCCATCCAGTATAGACACCCTGCCCCCCGTAGTACAGACACCAGAGAGCGGTGCGTGTCCCACGAGCGCGGGCCCCTCCTCCTCTGTGGGTGTAAACAGAGAGGAGGGCCGCCGCGCTGGGTGTACAAAGATGGCCGCGGCTCCGGAGCTAGGCCGAAGCCACGGCCTTTCCTGGATGCTGTGACCGTGGCGGCAATCCGCGGATCCGGATTGCCGCTGCGGTCACCGCATTAGGAAAGGCTGTGGCTTCGGCCTAGCTCCGGATCCGTGGCACCGCTAGCGACCATGAAAAATAATTTGTATATAAAAAAAAAAAAAAACGGCCAATGCCAAGTTCTCCAAAACGGACAAATATCGGCCGATATATGGGTCGACCTCTAACTTAGAGGCGGCTCTCTTCTCTTTTATACTCAGTGGTGACATGATGCTACTCTTATATCGAGACATCGCTTGTATATCAAGGCAAAATTTATTAAAACATTTTGCTCATCTTGCAAAAAACGCTCTCAAACCAAGTTACTCTCAAACCAAGGTTTTACTGTACTTGCATTGTGTTTACATGGGAGAATCAGTATTTTTTTCCTCTAAGAAAAGGTCTTAGATCCTCCAAACATTATATATCATTTTTTTTTTTTTTAAAAGCAGAGGCCCTAGAGCAGACATGTCCAAAGTCCGGCCCGCGTTCCTGTTTCGGACGGCCCGCCTGGTCATTTTGACATTCATGTCTTTTGTGGCCCCCAACGAATCCCCGAGCGCCGGGGGCCACAATAGAAATGCATGCTGGCTGCCTTAGAGGAGGCGGGACGAGAAAGGGGGGGGGCGTGCCCAACCAGAGAAGGTGGGGGGCGTGCCCAACCAGAGAAGGGAGGGGGCGTGCCCAACCAGAGAAGGGGGGGGGCGTGCCCAACCAGAGAAGGGGGGGGGCGTGCCCAACCAGAGAAGGGGGGGGGCGTGCCCAACCAGAGAAGGGGGGGGGCGTGCCCAACCAGAGAAGGGGGGGGGCGTGCCCAACCAGAGAAGGGGGGGGCGTGCCCAACCAGAGAAGGGAGGGGGCGTGCCCAACCAGAGAAGGGAGGGGGCGTGCCCAACCAGAGAAGGGAGGGGGCGTGCCCAACCAGAGAAGGGAGGGGGGGCGTGCCCAACCAGAGAAGGGGGGGGCGTGCCCAACCAGAGAAGGTGGGGGGCGTGCCCAACCAGAGAAGGGGGGGGGCGTGCCCAACCAGAGAAGGGAGGGGGCGTGCCCAACCAGAGAAGGGAGGGGGCGTGCCCAACCAGAGAAGGGGAGGGGGCGTGCCCAACCAGAGAAGGGGGGGGGCGTGCCCAACCAGAGAAGGGAGGGGGCGTGCCCAACCAGAGAAGGGGGGGGGCGTGCCCAACCAGAGAAGGGGGGGGGGCGTGCCCAACCAGAGAGGGGGGGGGGCGTGCCCAACCAGAGAAGGGAGGGGGCGTGCCCAACCAGAGAAGGGAGGGGGCGTGCCCAACCAGAGAAGGGAGGGGGCGTGCCCAACCAGAGAAGGGAGGGGGCGTGCCCAACCAGAGAAGGGAGGGGGCGTGCCCAACCAGAGAAGGGAGGGGGCGTGCCCAACCAGAGAAGGGAGGGGGCGTGCCCAACCAGAGAAGGGAGGGGGCGTGCCCAACCAGAGAAGGGAGGGGGCGTGCCCAACCAGAGAAGGGAGGGGGCGTGCCCAACCAGAGAAGGGAGGGGGCGTGCCCAACCAGAGAAGGGAGGGGGCGTGCCCAACCAGAGAAGGGAGGGGGCGTGCCCAACCAGAGAAGGGAGGGGGCGTGCCCAACCAGAGAAGGGAGGGGGCGTGCCCAACCAGAGAAGGGAGGGGGCGTGCCCAACCAGAGAAGGGGGCGTGCCCAACCAGAGAAGGGAGGGGGCGTGCCCAACCAGAGAAGGGAGGGGGCGTGCCCAACCAGAGAAGGGAGGGGGCGTGCCCAACCAGAGAAGGGAGGGGGCGTGCCCAACCAGAGAAGGGAGGCGTGCCCAACCAGAGAAGGGAGGGGGCGTGCCCAACCAGAGAAGGGAGGGGGCGTGCCCAACCAGAGAAGGGAGGGGGCGTGCCCAACCAGAGAAGGGAGGGGGCGTGCCCAACCAGAGAAGGGAGGGGGCGTGCCCAACCAGAGAAGGGAGGGGGCGTGCCCAACCAGAGAAGGGAGGGGGCGTGCCCAACCAGAGAAGGGAGGGGGCGTGCCCAACCAGAGAAGGGAGGGGGCGTGCCCAACCAGAGAAGGGAGGGGGCGTGCCCAACCAGAGAAGGGAGGGGGCGTGCCCAACCAGAGAAGGAGGCGTGCCCAACCAGAGAAGAGAAGGAAGGGGGCGTGCCCAACCAGAGAAGGGAGGGGGCGTGCCCAACCAGAGAAGGGAGGGGGCGTGCCCAACCAGAGAAGGGAGGGGGCGTGCCCAACCAGAGAAGGGAGGGGGCGTGCCCAACCAGAGAAGGGAGGGGGCGTGCCCAACCAGAGAAGGGAGGGGGCGTGCCCAACCAGAGAAGGGAGGGGGCGTGCCCAACCAGAGAAGGGAGGGGGCGTGCCCAACCAGAGAAGGGAGGGGGCGTGCCCAACCAGAGAAGGGAGGGGGCGTGCCCAACCAGAGAAGGGAGGGGGCGTGCCCAACCAGAGAAGGGAGGGGGCGTGCCCAACCAGAGAAGGTCCTCTTGTGACAGTGATCATCATGTGACAGGTACTAGAGAGATTTGGGGGGGGGGGGTGTCTATAAAGAGGGCTGTAAAAACCCAACAGGGGTTCTAATCCTATCTGCAGCTCCATTACAGAGATTTCCCCTCACCTCCTGTCTTTCCTGGAGATCCTGCCAATATCTGTCCTGTTCCTGTCACAGGATGACAACGCTCCGCCATTGCCCCTCCGTTTGCAGCGTTGTCGGCCACCTGCGTACAAATCCACCTGAATGAGCTCAATTTTATTTGTTCGATCACCAAAAGGCACGTCGCGATGCACATCCATGTGTCAGGGCCCATGCGGGTCTTTGCGTGTTGTTGAGACATTCCCTACAAAGCGCAGAGCGGCGGCGTGTGCCGACATGCATGGAGACGGCTTCCATTCATCTCAATAGAAAATCCATCAGAAGAAAAAACGAATAGAAGCTGCAAAGCTGAAGGTGATAGAGAAGAGATCCGATTGGCACATGACGACCATTTTACAGAAATCGGTCCCTCCGATAACCGACACCAACCAGGAAGCGATTGGCTGCGTCAGTAGCAAGCGATCGCTCGCCCCCCCAGTGGTCCTCACGTGGCGGATGTCGCCGGAACCCTCCACACAGATCCGACATGGAAGACAAATCTTCCAGCAAAACTGATATGAGGAAAACGCAGAGCCGCCATGATAGAGAATTATATATTAGTGTGGAAATCACATAATGTATGGGGGGGGGGGGATTCATAAACACTGAGAACAGCTCAGAACGAATTAGGAAACCCAACCAAAGTCGCCATCTGGGAACCCAACCAAAGTCGCCATCTGGGAACCCAACCAAAGTCGCCATCTGGGAACCCAACCAAAGTCGCCATCTGGGAACCCAACCAAAGTCGCCATCTGGGAACCCAACCAAAGTCGCCATCTGGGAACCCAACCAAAGTCGCCATCTGGAAACCCAACCCAAAATCGCCATCTGGGAACCCAACCAAAATCGCCAACTGGAAACCCAACCCAAAATCGCCAACTGGGAACCCAACCAAAAAACGCCAACTGGGAACCCAAATCGCCAACTGGAAACCCAACCCAAAATCGCCAACTGGAAACCCAACCCAAAATCGCCATCTGGGAACCCAACCCAAAATCGCCATCTGGGAACCCAACCAAAATCGCCATCTGGGAACCCAACCAAAATCGCCATCTGGGAACCCAACCAAAATCGCCATCTGGGAACCCAACCAAAATCGCCATCTGGGAACCCAACCCAAAATCGCCATCTGGGAACCCAACCCAAAATCGCCATCTGGGAACCCAACCCAAAATCGCCATCTGGGAACCCAACCCAAAATCGCCATCTGGGAACCCAACCCAAAATCACCATCTGGGAACCCAACCCAAAATCGCCATCTGGGAACCCAACCAAAATCGCCATCTGGGAACCCAAACTAAAATCACCATCTGGGAACCCAAACTAAAATCGCCCTCTAGAAATACAATGCATTGCCATTTAAAGGTGTGTTGTGTCAACCAAGCATACAGTGTAACCTCGCTAACTGGAAACGCAACCCAAATGCCATCTGGAAACCCAAATCGCCAACTGGAAACCCAAATCGCCAACTGGAAACCCAAATCGCCAACTGGAAACCCAAATCGCCAACTGGAAACCCAAATCGCCAACTGGAAACCCAAATCGCCAACTGGAAACCCAACCCAATCGCCAACTGGAAACACAACCCAAATCGCCAACTGGAAACACAACCCAAATCGCCAACTGGAAACACAACCCAAATCGCCAACTGGAAACCCAACCCAAATCGCCAACTGGAAACCCAACCCAAATCGCCAACTGGAAACCCAACCCAAATCGCCAACTGGAAACACAACCCAATCGCCAACTGGAAACCCAACCCAAATCGCCAACTGGAAACCCAACCCAAATCGCCAACTGGAAACCCAACCCAATCGCCAACTGGAAACCCAACCCAATCGCCAACTGGAAACCCAACCCAATCGCCAACTGGAAACCCAACCCAATCGCCAACTGGAAACCCAACCCAATCGCCAACTGGAAACCCAACCCAATCGCCAACTGGAAACCCAACCCAATCGCCAACTGGGAACCCAACCCGCCAACTGGGAACCCAACTCGCCAACTGGGAACCCAACTCGCCAACTGGGAACCCAACTCGCCAACTGGGAACCCAACTCGCCAACTGGGAACCCAACTCGCCAACTGGGAACCCAACTCGCCAACTGGGAACCCAACTCGCCAACTGGGAACCCAACTCGCCAACTGGGAACCCAACTCGCCGACTGGGAACCCAACTCGCCGACTGGGAACCCAACTCGCCGACTGGGAACCCAACTCGCCGACTGGGAACCCAACTCGCCAATCAGAAGAGCTCATCACTTCACATGTGTATTGATGGAATTCTGATCCCCCCCATCTGCAGACTCCGCCCCTCACACATCGGATTGGTTTGCACTTTTATGGACTCTAAAGGGAACCTTTTCTGAGAAAAATAATGGAGACTGCCACTGCGAATTTCTGTGAAAATGCCAGTTGCCTGACGGTCATTCCGATCATCTGGATTTAGCTGGTGAAGGTGGAATCCTTTGGGAGCTCCTGTTCTGTATCACCGATTCCCGAGGATGAGGATCACAGTCAGGAAACTGACCCTCATTCCTGGAATCCGCCCCCTTCCCCCTCCTCCGTCCTTCCAGGTTTCCTCCTGTCTGATCCCGGAGCCCTGAGGGTAGAAAAGACGTTTTTTTTCCCAGAACACGTGTCGGCTGATAATTGCTTTTCTAGGAAGAGATTCAATATGTCAGACACGGTGCCGATTACACGCCGCTGTACAGGCTGCGACCGCCAGATAGACGCATTTCTTGTCGGGTCGGATTACAGAAAGCTTTGCATGTCCATGGCGGCTCTTCATTGTAAAACCAGAACTCCACCCAAAACTGAGATTGTACAATTGTGTGATCACTTACTGGCCGGAACCCCCCCCCCCCCCTCAGATTGCTATGGTGAGGTTTATGTGCCGCAGCTGCAAGAGATGTACCAGTGGGAGGGGCAGACACACACAATGACAGAAATAAGGGGGGGGGGGGGGGCGCAGTGTGACACCTTAAATCACAGAATTAAACAGGATTACGTGGGGGGGGGGGAGAGAACAGAGGGACACCTACATTACAGAATTATTGGGGGGGGGAAGCAGAGCAACACCTTCATTCTACTATTCAGGTGGGGGGGGCAGAGACAGGGCCTGAGAGGGGGGGCCGCCCTACCCTGACCAGAGAGGTGGGGGAGGGCCGCCCTACCCTGACCAGAGAGGGGGCGGGGGGGCCGCCCTACCCTGACCAGAGAGGGGGCGGGGGGGCCGCCCTACCCTGACCAGAGAGGGGGCGGGGGGGGCCGCCCTACCCTGACCAGAGAGGGGGGGCCGCCCTACCCTGACCAGAGAGGGGGGGCCGCCCTACCCTGACCAGAGAGGGGGGGCCGCCCTACCCTGACCAGAGAGGGGGGGCCGCCCTACCCTGACCAGAGAGGGGGGGCCGCCCTACCCTGACCAGAGAGGGGGCGCCGCCCTACCCTGACCAGAGAGGGGGCGGGGGGGGCCGCCCTACCCTGACCAGAGAGGGGGCGTGTCTGATTAAACAGGAGGGTGTGTCTGACCAAGTCTTTTGGATTCAGAGGTGCACTGGGCAGTGTGGTCTAGCTCCGCCCCCCACACAGGTAGGGGGTTTTCTGGATGTCTGTCGGTTGTAATATCTATTTCTGTGGCTTCGGTCGGGTTCCACCGCAGCGCCACTTTTATTAAATAAAGCGTATTGTTAAACGGCGGGGGAGGGGCGACACCACTAACAGAATTACTGAACCGAGTTCATCAACAATAATAAAAAAGGCGAATAAGATTCCCGACAGACGAAGCAAAACGCAGAGCGTTGTGCCGCCTTTGGCGGAAACAGGAAATTCTATTCTACCGGCTGATGGTGTTGATGAAATCCGCGGGCCTGGGGGATGCCGTCACCCCCCGTCGGCGGAGGAAACCTAAACTCCACCTGTGGCCCTCAGGGGCCCCGACAGACCGCGGCCCGTGTTGTGATGTTCGCTCGGGCCAATGAGAGGAAATATTCTTCTGCAAGGTTACTACTTGTTTCTTTTGCATTAATTATCGGACTTTCTGTGCCGCCGATCCCTTTTTATTCTGTAGTTTATTTTTCCTCCTAATCTTTAATAATGGTCGCGGCCCCCCAGTCTCTGGCCGGCTCCCAGGGCACGTCCCATCCCCTCCCTACAGGCGGTCCCGGGGGACCCCCCATCCCCTCCCTACAGTCCCAGGGGACCCCCCATCCCCTCCCTACAGTCACGGGGACCCCCATCCCCTCCCTACAGTCACGGGGACCCCCATCCCCTCCCTACAGTCACGGGGACCCCCCCATCCCCTCCCTACAGACAGTCACGGGGACCCTCCATCTCCTCCCTACAGTCACGGGGACCCCCATCCCCTCCCTCCCTACAGTCATGGGGACCCTCCATCCCCTCCCTACAGTCACGGGGACCCTCCATCCCCTCCCTACAGTCACAGGGATCCCCATCCCCTTCCTACAGACACGGGGACCCCCCCATCCCCTCCCTACAGACAGTCACGGGGACCCTCCATCCCCTCCCTACAGACACGGGGACCCCCCATCCCCTCCCTACAGACGGTCCCGGGGACCCCCATCCCCTCCCTACAGACGGTCCCGGGGACCCCCATCCCCTCCCTACAGACGGTCCCGGGGACCCCCATCCCCTCCCTACAGACGGTCCCGGGGACCCCCATCCCCTCCCTACAGACGGTCCCGGGGACCCCCATCCCCTCCCTACAGACGGTCCCGGGGACCCCCATCCCCTCCCTACAGACGGTCCCGGGGACCCTCCATCCCCTCCCTACAGACAGTCACGGGGACCCCCATCCCCTCCCTACAGTCACGGGGACCCTCCATCTCCTCCCTACAGTCACGGGGACCCCCATCCCCTCCCTCCCTACAGTCACGGGGACCCTCCATCCCCTCCCTACAGACACGGGGACCCCCATCCCCTCCCTACAGTCACGGGGACCCTCCATCCCCTCCCTACAGTCACGGGGACCCCCATCCCCTCCCTACAGTCACGGGGACCCCCATCCCCTCCCTACAGACAGTCCCGGGACCCCCATCCCCTCCCTACAGACGGTCCCGGGGACCCCCATCCCCTCCCTACAGACGGTCCCGGGGACCCCCATCCCCTCCCTACAGACGGTCCCGGGGACCCCCATCCCCTCCCTACAGTCACGGGGACCCCCATCTCCTCTTATTTCTAATTATTCTGCCTTATTAACAGCCTGCAGAAGCCATGACGTGGGTTGCTGCTCCCCCATTGGTCGGGCCCCCGGCAGGCGCTCCGCTCCACTGCACCCATCCTCCGCAGCCTCTGGCGGTGTGATGGACGGCCGGATAGAGAGGCCTGAAAATCAATAGCAATCTCACACGACTCCATCAATCGCTTTCCTATTCCCGGCAGGCTCAGCGGCAACCAGCAGGTAAACAGATGACGTGGCGCTGGTGCCGAGCGCACACACCCACACCGGGGGCCCCCCCACTCCGAGCACGCCAACACCGGAGGGCCCCCCCGAGCGCGCCAACACCGGAGGGCCCCCACGAGCGCGCCAACACCGGAGGGCCCCCACGAGCACGCCAACACCAGGGGGCCCCCACGAGCACGCCAACACCGGGGGGCCCCCACGAGCACGCCAACACCGGGGGGCCCCCCACGAGCACGCCAACACCGAAGGGCCCCCCCGAGCACGCCAACACCGGAGGGCCCCCCCCGAGCACGCCAACACCGGAGGGCCCCCCCCGAGCACGCCAACACCGGAGGGCCCCCCCGAGCACGCCAACACCGGAGGGCCCCCCCGAGCACGCCAACACCGGAGGGCCCCCCCGAGCACGCCAACACCGGAGGGCCCCCCCGAGCACGCCAACACCGGAGGGCCCCCCCGAGCACGCCAACACCGGAGGGCCCCCCCGAGCACAGATGGAAGCTGGAAAGTTTGGTTATGGAGGGGGGCCCAAAAGGACAGTTTGGCCCCCCCCCCATAACCAAACTGTCATTTGCCCCCTCCCCTTTTCTATCCAAACTGTCTTTGCCCCCCCATAACCAAAGGACAGTTTGGTTATAGAGGGGGGGGGGGCAAAAGGACAGTTTGGTTATAGAGGGGGGGGGGGGGGCAAAAGGACAGTTTGGTTATAGGAGGGGGGGGGGCAAAAGGACAGTTTGGTTATTGGGGGGGGGGGCAAAAGGACAGTTTGGTTATTGGGGGGGGGCAAAAGGACAGTTTGGTTATTGGGGGGGGGCAAAAGGACAGTTTGGTTATTGGGGGGGGCAAAAGGACAGTTTGGTTATAGGGGGGGGGGGGGCAAAAGGACAGTTTGGTTATAGGGGGGGGGGGCGCAAAAGGACAGTTTGGTTATAGGGGGGGGGGGGCGCAAAAGGACAGTTTGGTTATAGGGGGGGGGGCAAAAGGACAGTTTGGTTATAGGGGGGGGGCAAAAGGACAGTTTGGTTATAGGGGGGGGCAAAAGGACAGTTTGGTTATAGGGGGGGGCAAAAGGACAGTTTGGTTATAGGGGGGGCAAAAGGACAGTTTGGTTATAGGGGGGGGGGGCAAAAGGACAGTTTGGTTATTGGGGGGGGGCAAAAGGACAGTTTGGTTATTGGGGGGGGCAAAAGGACAGTTTGGTTATAGGGGGGGGGGCAAAAGGACAGTTTGGTTATAGGGGGGGGGGCAAAGGACAGTCAGTTTGGTTATAGGGGCATGGGGGACAAATGATCCTTCAGCGACGTTCCGATTTCTTGCCGGTGGATTCAGAATTCAGGAGCCATTCAGTCCAATCCGATGACTGGGAGGTCCGGGTGTAATTTGGCCCGGACTGCGCAATTCTCTACTTCTGAGGGGAGAAATAATCCAATTATCTCTTTATAAAAAAAGTAAGAAGACCATTAATGACCCGATGCAGGCAGACTGCGCCCCCCCCCCCCCCGCGCTAATGGCGACATCGCAGCCGATTATCGCCCCCCTGCCCCCGCCTGTCCTCACACCTCTCCTCCATCTAATGGCCCCCCTATTACCCCCCCCCCCCGTCTTTATAGCCACCAGATGTGGGGGCAGGAAGAGCGACGGAGCCTCCGGCAGACTTCCACCTGATAATCCCGCAGGATCCTTTATCCACTGAACTGGTCCCAGTGGATTATCACAACCAATTAGCCATCTGCCGCCCCCCCCCCCCCGCCCCCCCCATACAAAGGCCTCTCCATCCATTGTAGCAGCTGACATCAGCCGGCATTGTCCGGCCACCGCCGCCGCCAACAAATGCTGCCATTAAAGCGCCACCAGACGACAGCCGGGCTCTGCAGCCACATCCGGGGGGCCACCGAGAACGAATGATCTGTAAACTGTTTATTCCTGGAGGTCCAAACCCCGGGGGGGGGGCAACACGGGAACACGGGGCTTCTCCACAACACAAGACTGCAGAAAGCAGCCACTGCACACAATGCGCTGCGACTGCAACAAGGCGACTTGTGACCTTCCATACAGGAAAGAAAAGGAAAAAAAGAAAAAAAGGAAGTAAATAAAAAGGAGCACCGGGAGGAGGGGGGAAAGAGCGCAGGGAGAGAAAGGAGGAGGAGGGGGGTTGGAGACTGAAAGGAGGAGGAGGAGGAGGGTGGGAGACTGAAAGGAGGAGGGGGAGGGTGAGGGGGGAGACTGATTAGGGAGGGAGTAAAACCAGCAGAGAAATGCTTTATTCCTAGTTGGGCCCATCATCTTGGAATGTCCGGCACGCTGGGAATTTTGTCATTGTAGTGATCGGTGATTCTCCTCCTCCTTTCAGTCTCCAACCCCCCTCCTCCTCCTTTCAGTCTCCAACCCCCCTCCTCCTCCTTTCAGTCTCCAACCCCCCTCCTCCTCCTCCTCCTTTCAGTCTCCCCCTCCTCCTCCTTTCAGTCTCCCCCTCCTCCTCCTTTCAGTCTCCCCCTCCTCCTCCTCCTCCTCCTTTCAGTCTCCGTCCCCCCCCCCTCCTCCTTTCAGTCTCCGTCCCCCCCCCCCCTCCTCCTTTCAGTCTCCGTCCCCCCCCCCCCCCCCTCCTCCTTTCAGTCTCCGTCCCCCCCCCTCCTCCTTTCAGTCTCCGTCCCCCCCCCCCTCCTCCTTTCAGTCTCCGTCCCCCCCCCTCCTCCTTTCAGTCTCCGTCCCCCCCCCTCCTCCTTTCAGTCTCCGTCCCCCCCCCTCCTCCTTTCAGTCTCCGTCCCCCCCCCCTCCTCCTTTCAGTCTCCGTCCCCCCCTCCTCCTTTCAGTCTCCGTCCCCCCCCCTCCTCCTTTCAGTCTCCGTCCCCCCCCCTCCTCCTTTCAGTCTCCGTTCCCCCCCCTCCTCCTTTCAGTCTCCGTTCCCCCCCCCTTCCTCCTCCTTTCAGTCTCCGTCCCCCCCCCTTCCTCCTCCTTTCAGTCTCCGCCCCCCCCCCTTCCTCCTTTCAGTCTCCGTCCCCCCCCTTCCTCCTTTCAGTCTCCGTCCCCCCCTCCTCCTCTCAGTCTCTGTCCCCCCCTCCTCCTTTCAGTCTCCGTCCCCCCCCTCCTCCTTTCAGTCTCCGTCCCCCCTCCTCCTCCTCCTTTCAGTCTCTGTCCCCCCCTCCTCCTTTCAGTCTCCGTCCCCCCCTCCTCCTCCTTTCAGTCTCCGTCCCCCCCCCCCTCCTCCTCTTTTCAGTCTCCGTCCCCTCCTCCTCTTTTCAGTCTCCGTCCCCCCCTCCTCCTCCTCCTCCTCCTCTTTTCAGTCTCCGTCCCCCCCCCCTCCTCCTCCTCCTCCTCCTCCTCTTTTCAGTCTCCGTCCCCCCTCCTCCTTTCAGTCTCCGTCCCCCCCTCGTCCTCCCTCTGCAGGCCTTGGAATCCAGCACCAAAAAGGAAGGGTGGCATTAAAATGGAAGGGAACGATCAATGTACCCCTCAATTCCCACAAAAGGTTATGGCTGGCCAGCTTGGCCCGGCTTCCTGCCACCATATTCCTCTAAACAGAGCCTATCAGAGGGATGACACAAAAAGATGAGGGCACTGAGCCATAGGGGATTGGTCAGATATATTTCTATTTGTCACAATAAATGTCAATCTGAAGTCGAGACCCAACGCATTTTGTCAGTCACACACACAACTGACAGAATTGCTATCAGCTGTCGATCTGCCAAACAAGTCCTTTCACTAAAACAGACCATGAAAAAGAATGTCAGGATCACACATTCGTCCAGAGATTCCTGCTGCACAATAAACCTCAGCCCTGATGAAGAGCAATGTAACCTCCAAAACGCGTTGGTCGGCAACTTTTCATAGACTCTTGACAAATAAAATAAAAAATTGTCGTCAATTCCAATCCCTATGGCTCATCCTTCGACTTTACATGTGCCGACTTTTCCCGGGGACACCATTAAAAATGTCATTAGTGTCACATATATGAACCATCTGACCCACTCAGAGTCCAGCTCTGACCGCACACGGGAGGGGAGGGGAGGGAATTGGGACGGGAAAGGGGGGGGGGGGGAAGAGAGGACATTGGGACGGGAAAGTGGGGAAAGAGAGGACATTGGGACGGGAAAGTGGGGAAAGAGAGGACATTGGGACGGGAAAGTGGGGAAAGAGAGGACATTGGGACGGGAAAGTGGGGAAAGAGAGGACATTGGGACGGGAAAAGTGGGGAAAGAGAGGACATTGGGACGGGAAAGTGGGGAAAGAGAGGACATTGGGACGGGAAAGTGGGGAGAAAGAGAGGACATTGGGACGGGAAAGTGGGGAAAGAGAGGACATTGGGACGGGAAAGTGGGGAAAGAGAGGACATTGGGACGGGAAAGTGGGGAAAGAGAGGACATTGGGACGGGAAAGTGGGGAAAGAGAGGACATTGGGACGGGAAAGTGGGGAAGAGGACATTGGGACGGGAAAGTGGGGAAAGAGAGGACATTGGGACGGGAAAGTGGGGAAAGAGAGGACATTGGGACGGGAAAGTGGGGAAAGAGAGGACATTGGGACGGGAAAGTGGGGAAAGAGAGGACATTGGGACGGGAAAGTGGGGAAAGAGAGGACATTGGGACGGGAAAGTGGGGAAAGAGAGGACATTGGGACGGGAAAGTGGGGAAAGAGAGGACATTGGGACGGGAAAGTGGGGAAAGAGAGGACATTGGGACGGGAAAGTGGGGAAAGAGAGGACATTGGGACGGAAAAGTGGGGAAAGAGAGGACATTGGGACGGGAAAGTGGGGAAAGAGAGGACATTGGGACGGGAAAGTGGGGAAAGAGAGGACATTGGGACGGGAAAGTGGGGAAAGAGAGGACATTGGGACGGGAAAGTGGGGAAAGAGAGGACATTGGACGGGAAAGTGGGGAAAGAGAGGGATGGCACGGGAAAGTGGGGAAAGAGAGGGATGGCACGGGAAAGTGGGGAAAGAGAGGGATGGCACGGGAAAGTGGGGAAAGAGAGGGATGGCACGGGAAAGTGGGGAAAGAGAGGGATGGCACGGGAAAGTGGGGAAAGAGAGGGATGGCACGGGAAAGTGGGGAAAGAGAGGGATGGCACGGGAAAGTGGGGAAGAGAGGGATGGCACGGGAAAGTGGGGAAGAGAGGGATGGCACGGGAAAGAGAGGGATGGCACGGGAAAGTGGGGAAAGAGGGATGGCACGGGAAAGTGGGGAAGAGAGGGATGGCACGGGAAAGTGGGGAAGAGAGGGATGGCACGGGAAAGTGGGGAAGAGAGGGATGGCACGGGAAAGTGGGGAAGAGAGGGATGGCACGGGAAAGAGAGGGATGGCACGGGAAAGTGGGGAAAGAGGGATGGCACGGGAAAGTGGGGAAAGAGGGATGGCACGGGAAAGTGGGGAAGAGAGGGATGGCACGGGAAAGTGGGGAAGAGAGGGATGGCACGGGAAAGTGGGGAAGAGAGGGATGGCACGGGAAAGTGGGGAATTGTACAGGGAGGACTGTACGGGAGGGGGATGGCATGGGGGGGGGGGGATATTGTACAAGTCGGACTGCACGGGAGAGTCTCTCTTCTGTCAGCACAGTTTAATTTGCGATCAGATCAGCGGCAGCTGAGTCAATATTCCTCCATGGAGGACGTCGCCGGCCACGAGCTCCGCAGTGACAGACCTCTTCATATACAGAGCCCAATGTCAACAATAAGAGGAGCATGCGCGGCACGGCCCACCATCCTTTGCCACAGCCAGACAAAAGCTCACAGCCAGACGCTTTCCAATGTAGACGGAACGGCCAATGAAAAAAAGACGAAACTCGCAGGGAAACGGTCCGAATTCTGGAAAGTTCCATCTACTCAAGATGATAAAAAAAAAAGGAGCAATTTGATGGTTTCCCCCAGAAAAGGCGACAAGAGGATTAGAGGGCTCCACTTGTGAGAGATCATAACAAAACTGATCCAAACAGGGGCGTACCTACAGGGGGGGGGGGGGGGTCACAAATGCGACCTGGCCCCATCCTTACACTCTAGGAGCTTACACTCTAATGTCCCCTCCCCCCCCCCCACCAGTCTCTGTACAGAGGAGCTTACACTCTAATGTCCCCTCCCCCCACAATCACTTCAGTCTCTAGAGTGTAATCTCCTCTGTACAGAGACTGATGTGACTGTGGGGGGAGGGGACATCAGAGTGTAAGCTCCTCTGTATAATGTCTCCTCCAGACACATCAGTCTCTGTACAGAGGAGCTTACACTCTAATGTCTGTATGACAAGCTGGGCTCCAGGCCGAGGTGTTGGACGGTAGAGGCAGGGTGAAGGCCGCACATCATTTTGTATCAAATCTTTTATTTAATTTTGGAGGGAATTTGAGGAGTTGTTTTTTTTGGACCACGGAGGAGATTTATGTTCACTTCCTGTTAGGACAGGAAATGGGAAATCTCTTATGGGGGACAAAATCTATTCGTGCCTTCTGGTGTCCCTCCCCCAATCTTTCAAATCTCTGCAATAAGAATGGGAAAAATTGTGTAGAGGGAAATCTTATTGCTCCCTGACCTGCTTTTAGCACCAATCACAGACCCCCCCCCCCCCAGAATAGAATAGGGGGCTGTGCCTGATGTACGGAGGCGGGGATTAATGACAGGTCGGTGTGGCTCCGCCCACGACCCTAAATTGAGGAATAAACCTTTTGTTTGCTGGGAGGAGAGACATAAAGCTACCTTCTGTTTCCTGTACAGTTCTCCTCCAGGAGGGGGGGGGGGGGGGGGGGGGGGAACAGCTCAGGACCCCACAGCTAGAAGTACCAGACAGATAACAGATCACATGGAGGCGGGGCATTTTATTAAATGGAGCGACAAGAAATTATCATTTTCATAGAGTGAAGTCTGATTGGTTGCTCACATGAGCACCGCAACAGGGAAGGCCAATAAAGTGTGGAAAAAGGGGCGAGGCGAAAAAAGAAGGGGGAGAAAGGGGGAAGAGGCGACAAGGAAAGGGGGAGAAAGGGGGAAGAGGCGACAAGGAAAGGGGGAGACAAAAGGGGGGAAGAGAAAGGGGAAGGGAAAGGGGGAAGAGGCGACAAGGGAAGGGGGGAAGAGGCGACAAGGGAAGGGGGGAAGAGGCGACAAGGGAAGGGGGGAAGAGGCGACAAGGGAAGGGGGGAAGAGGCGACAAGGGAAGGGGGGAAGAGGCGACAAGGGAAGGGGGGAAGAGGCGACAAGGGAAGGGGGGAAGAGGCGACAAGGGAAGGGGGGAAGAGGCGACAAGGGAAGGGGGGAAGAGGCGACAAGGGAAGGGGGGAAGAGGCGACAAGGGAAGGGGGGAAGAGGCGACAAGGGAAGGGGGGAAGAGGCGACAAGGGAAGGGGGGAAGAGGCGACAAGGGAAGGGGGGAAGAGGCGACAAGGGAAGGGGGGAAGAGGCGACAAGGGAAGGGGGGAAGAGGCGACAAGGGAAGGGGGGAAGAGGCGACAAGGGAAGGGGGGAAGAGGCGACAAGGGAAGGGGGGAAGAGGCGACAAGGGAAGGGGGGAAGAGGCGACAAGGGAAGGGGGGAAGAGGCGACAAGGGAAGGGGGGAAGAGGCGACAAGGGAAGGGGGGAAGAGGCGACAAGGGAAGGGGGGGAAGAGGCGACAAGGGAAGGGGGGAAGAGGCGACAAGGGAAGGGGGGAAGAGGCGACAAGGGAAGGGGGGAAGAGGCGACAAGGGAAGGGGGGAAGAGGCGACAAGGGAAGGGGGGAAGAGGCGACAAGGGAAGGGGGAAGAGGCGACAAGGGAAGGGGGGGAAGAGGCGACAAGGGAAGGGGGAAGAGGCGACAAAGGAAGGGGGGAAAGGGAAGGGGGAAGAGGCGACAAGGGAAAGGGGGGAAGAGGCGACAAGGAAAGGGAAGGGGGGAAGAGGCGACAAGGGAAGGGGGAAGAGGCGACAAGGGAAGGGGGAAGAGGCGACAAGGGAAGGGGGAAGAAGCGACAAGGGAAGGGGGAAGAAGCGACAAGGGAAGGGGGAAGAAGGCGACAAGGGAAGGGGAAGAAGCGACAAGGGAAAGGGGAAGAAGGCGACAAGGGAAGGGGGAAGAAGCGACAAGGGAAGGGGGAAGAAGCGACAAGGGAAGGGGAAGGGAAGGGGGAAGAAGCGACAAGGGAAGGGGGAAAGGGAAGGGGGAAGAAGCAAGGAAAGGGGAAGAGAGACAAGGAAGGGGGAAGAAGGGAAGGGGGAAGAAGCGACAAGGGAAGGGGGAAGAAGCGACAAGGGAAGGGGAAGAAGCGACAAGGAAAGGGGAAAGGGAAAGGGGGAAGAGGCGACAAGGGAAGGGGGAAGAGGCGACAAGGGAAGGGGAAGAAGCGACAAGGGAAGGGGGAAGAGGCGACAAGGGAAGGGGGAAGAAGCGACAAGGGAAGGGGGAAGAAGCGACAAGGGAAGGGGGAAGAGGCGACAAGGGAAGGGGAAGAAGCGACAAGGGAAGGGGGAAGAGGCGACAAGGGAAGGGGGAAGAAGGAAAGGGGGAAGAGGCGACAAGGAAAGGGGGAAGAGGCGACAAGGGAAGGGGGAAAGGAAAGGGGGAAGAGGCGACAAGGGAAGGGGGAAGAGGCGACAAGGGAAGGGGGAAGAAGGCGACAAGGGAAGGGGAAGAAGCGACAAGGGAAGGGGGAAGAAGGCGACAAGGGAAGGGGAAGGGAAGGGGGAAGAGGCGACAAGGGAAGGGGGAAGAGGCGACAAGGAAAGGGGGGGAAGAGGCGACAAGGGAAGGGGGAAAGGGAAAGGGGGAAGAGGCGACAAGGAAGAAGGGGGAAGAGGCGACAAGGGAAGGGGGAAGAGGCGACAAGGGAAGGGGGAAGAGGCGACAAGGGAAGGGGGAAGAGGGGGAAGGGGGGAAGAGGCGACAAGGGAAGGGGGAAGAGGGGGAAGGGGGAAGAGGCGACAAGGGAAGGGGGAAGAGGCGACAAGGGAAGGGGGAAGAGGCGACAAGGGAAGGGGGAAAGGCGGGGAAGGGGGAAGAGGCGACAAGGGAAGGGGAAGGGAAGGGGGAAGAGGCGACAAGGGAAGGGGGAAAGGGAAGGGGGAAGAGGCGACAAGGGAAGGGGGAAGAGGCGACAAGGGAAGGGGGAAGAGGCGACAAGGGAAGGGGGAAGAGGCGACAAGGGAAGGGGGAAGAGGCGACAAGGGGGAAAGGGGGAAAGGGAAGGGGGAAAAGGGAAGGGGGAAGAGGCGACAAGGGAAGGGGGAAGAGGCGACAAGGAAAGGGGGAAGAGGCGACAAGGAAAGGGGGAAGAGGCGACAAGGGAAGGGGGAAGAAGCGACAAGGGAAGGGGAAGAAGCGACAAGGAAAGGGGAAGAAGCGACAAGGAAAGGGGAAGAAGCGACAAGGAAAGGGGGAAGAAGCGACAAGGGAAGGGGAAGAAGCGACAAGGAAAGGGGAAGAAGCGACAAGGAAAGGGGAAGAAGCGACAAGGAAAGGGGGAAGAGGCGACAAGGGAAGGGGGAAGAAGCGACAAGGGAAGGGGAAGAAGCGACAAGGAAAGGGGGAAGAGGCGACAAGGGAAGGGGGAAGAAGCGACAAGGGAAGGGGAAGAAGCGACAAGGGAAGGGGAAGAAGCGACAAGGGAAGGGGAAGAAGCGACAAGGGAAGGGGAAGAAGCGACAAGGGAAGGGGAAGAAGCGACAAGGGAAGGGGAGGAAAGTCACTATGCCGAGCCGCCTCTGGTCCGGGATCTCGCACATCGCAGGCTCATATAAAAATCGTCGTCACTTCTGATGACAGGTGGCAGCTGTTGCGGCGCTCTGGAGCCGCCATTTGCCGTGTATACATAACCCCACAGCGACACGCCGCGTATAAATCACCTCTAACGACCCGCGGGTGACGGGCGAAGTGTCGCTGCTCTTTATGTCCCGAGACATCTGCGTACAGCGGCAGGCGACCGTCCTCATCCGCATGCGGGGGATGGAGACATCTGTAAAAGAAGCCGGGGGGGGGGGGGGGTCTCCGCCATGTGGAGGAACTCGATATGATGACAAAGGAATACGAGCTCCGCCCACCGCGCAGCATTTGTTACAGCAGGACGTCCGCCTATCCGAGTAATGCGTCACTAGGACCCCTTCCAGGTTTTTATTACTTCTCCCAGATATCAGAGTTCTCTAAATCAGCAGAGAGTGTAAACTTGGCCCACTGGAGAGCTGTGGCTCAGACTGAGCAAGGGGGGGCGTGTTTAACCTCTGCAGAGAGACCGCTGCTTCCACACAGAGAGCACGCTGGCAGGGGACGGGCTTTTCTACTCAGGCTGGGGCTGCTTTAAGAAAAAGAATTTGTAAAGACATTGCACACATTTTGAAGGAATAACCTGCAGAGAATGCGGCGGCGGCGGCGGAGACAGCGCCCTCCCGCCTCACCCCGCGGCTCAGCCTTGTAATGTCCGATGATTACAGCGCCACTCTAGAAGTAATTACCGAACGGCTGCGGCACAATCTATAAATAAAAATCACTTTTTTTCTGATGGCGGCGGGGGAGCGAGGAGGCTGTATGTACGGAGGACAGGGATGGTAACCATGACAACCCCCCGCAGCCAATCACAGCGGCCACGCTTCATGCATGGCACGGCACTCCAGCGTTGGCCGTCAGCGAAGCGGAGCCGCCATTGGTTGGCCGCCCCGCCGTACCCAATCCATCCGTGTCATTCCTACTCCATGCAGACATCTTGGAAGGGACAAGGACATCGTACAGCAGGAACCGTCTCTGCAATTTTTTATTTATCTATATTAAAATTATTATTATTTTTTATTATATATATAAAAAACGTAAATACGTTTTATTGGGATTTTATGTGAGAGACACAAAGTGTCACATAATTGTGAAGTGGAAGGAAAATGATACAAATAAATCTGTGAAAAGTGTGGGGGGGGGGCATTTGTATGGCTTCCCATGGAGTCAATACTTTGTAGAACCCCCCTTACTCTACAAGTCTTTTTGGGGGGTCTCTACCAGCTTTGCACATCTAGAGAGGGACATTTCTGCCCATTCTTCTTCTGTGTAAAATATCTCTGTCTCTGTCAGATTGGATGGAGAGCGTCTCTGATCAGCAATTTTCAGGTCTTGCCCACAGATTCTCAATGGGATTTAGGTCTGGACTGTGACTGGGCCATTCTAACACATGAATAGGCTTTGATCTAAACCATTCCATTGTAGCTCTGGCTGTACTTTAGGGTCGTTGTCCTGCTGGCAGGTGAAACCCCCCCCCGGTCTCAAGTCTTTTGTGGACTCCAACAGGTTTTCTTCTAAGATTGTCCTGTACTTGTCTCCATCCATCTTCCCATCAACTCTGACCAGCTTTCCTGTCCCTGCTGAAGAAAAGCATCCCCACCACATGATGCTGCCACCACCATGTTTCACGGTGGGGATGGTGTGTTCAGGGTGATGTGCAGTGTTAGTTTCCCCCACACATAGCGTTTTTTTGTGACCAGAGCACCTTCTTCCACATGTTTGCCGTGTCCCCTCCCCCACATGTTTGCCGTGTCCCCTCCCCCACATGTTTGCCGTGTCCCCTCCCCCACATGTTTGCCGTGTCCCCTCCCCCACATGTTTGCCGTGTCCCCTCCCCCACATGTTTGCCGTGTCCCCTCCCCCACATGGCTTCTCACAAACTGCAAACAGAACTTCTTATGTCTTTCTTCCATAAAGGGCAGATTTGTGGAGAGCAACACTAATGGTTGTCCTGTGGACAGATTCTCCCCCCTGAGCTGTGCAGCTCCTGTGCAGCTCCTCCAGAGTTACCATGGGTCTCTTGGCTGCTTCTCTGATGAACGTTCTCCTTGCCCGGCCCGTTTAGGTGGACGGCCGTGTCTTGGTAGGTTTGCGGTTGCGTCATACTCTTTCCATTCTCCGGTGATGGATTGTACAGAAGCTCCGTGAGATCTTCAGAGCTTGGGGGAGATTTTATTTTATAACCTCCCCCCTGCTTTATACTTCTCCACAACTTCATCCCCGACCTGTCTGGTGTGTTCCTCGGCCTTCATGATGCTGTTTGTTCACTAAGGTTCTCCAACAAACCTCTGAGGGCTTCACAGAACAGCTGTATTTATACTGAGATTAAATGACACACAGGGGGGCTCTATTTACTAATTAGGGGACTTCTGAAGGCGATAGGCTCCCCTTGATCACGGGGAGCTCAAGCAGTGGCCCTCCAGCTGTGGCGGAAACTACAAGTCCCATGAGGCATTCAAGGCTGACAAGTTACATGCATGGCTCCCAAAGGCTAAAGCATGATGGGACTTACAAAACCGCTGGAGGGCCACAGGATGAGCACCCATGCATGAGAGAGATGTTAGGGGTATCAGAGTAAAGGGGGCTGAATAGAAATGCCCCCCCCCCACACACTTTTCACAGATTTATTTGTATCATTTTCCTTGCACTTCACAATTATGTGACACTTTGTGTCTCTCACATAAAATCCCAATAAAATACATTTACGTTTTTGGGTGCAACATGAGAAAATGTGGGGAATTTCAAGGGGTATGAATACTTTTTCAAGGCGCTGTACCTGTAATAAATAAAATAGAAACATTGTAACAAGATGATTATAATTTAATAACGGATCTCACCTCTCGTGCAAATTCTCACACTTTCCCCGACACCCGCAGAGGCACGGCGCCCTTTTACCAGGGGTACCTTTAGTTGGTAATGGCCCCCCCGAGCGTCTGCGAATGTGCGCACCGAACCGCATGGAAAACGATCGGCGACTTCTTTTCATTGGGGGAGGAGGGGATCGAGGAAGTATTATTACTATTTTGTAAAAATAAAAAACACCACGCACCCCTTCCTCTATACTGTACATTGGAGAACACAAACTACAACTCCCAACATGTCCAGTCAGCCCCCATCATGCTGGGAGTTGTAGTCCCTTCTCCTCCCTGTGTCCTATTGAGAGGCTGCGAGGCATTTGCAGCCCCAGTGATCGGTACCAAACGATCGGCATCGCGTGAACTTGTTTTTTTTTGGCAATTATATTGATGAGCCGGTGTCGATGGCGGCGATTCAGGAGAGCGCAGAGATAAGTGACAGCGCGGCCACATATCGATCGAGGAGGGCGGATCACACGCACTTTATCGGCCGGCAGATTTCAGGTCACGCGTCCCCTGCGTGGAAATGACATAACGGGGACAGAGGACGGCGAGATCCGAGGAGATCCATAACTGCGGCATCCCAAGCCGAATCGCTACCTAACGTGCCGCCAAAAGAAAGTCTTGGGGCAATCACACCGACATCTTTATTAATAAAACGGGGGGGGGGCTAAGATTCATGGGGCCCCAGGGGAAAGTTCTGATGGGCCCCCAGGTAACTCGCTCTCTGCATTAGGTATAAAGGGGGGGGGGTCACTTCAGGCTGTAGAAGTTCCGAGGGCGATACATGGGCTAGGCTCTCTAATAGGGCCCCCTTCCTATCCCAGGCCCCATAGCAGCCACATAATAAAGGGGCCCCGTCAGGTTACTATGGAGCCTGGGATAGGAAAGGGGCCCCCATTAGAGAGGCTAGCCCATGTGGCTTCTATGGGGCCTGGGATAGGAAGGGGGGCCCCTATTAGAGAGGCCAGTCCATGTGGTGGCTATGGGACCTAGGATAGGAAGGGGGCCCCCCCCATTACAGAGGCCAGTCCATGTAGCTTCTATGGGGCCTGGGACAGGAAGGGGGTCCCCATTAGAGAGGCCAGTCCATGTAGCTTCTATGGGGCCTGGGACAGGAAGGGGGCCCCTGTGATTATTATATAGGATTTATATGGCGCCAGACAGTATAGTTGCAATACAATTCAATACAGGAGGGATCAGAGGCCCTGCTCATTAGAGCTTACAAGCCATCAGAGAGGCCAGCCAATATGGCTGCTATAGGGCCTGGGTTAGGAAGAGGGCCCCATTAGAGAGGCTACCCTGTGTTGCTGCTATAGGGCCTGGGTTAGAAAAAAGGGCCCCATTAGAGAGGCTTCCCTGTGTTGCTCCTATAGGGCCTGGGTTAGAAAGGGGGCCCCCATTAGAGAGGCTTCCCTGTGTTGCTGCTATAGGGCCTGGGTTAGGAAGGGGGGCCCCATTAGAGAGGCTACCCTGTGTTGCTCCTATAGGGCCTGGGTTAGGAAGGGGGACCCCATTAGAGAGGCTTCCCTGTGTTGCTGCTATAGGGCCTGGGTTAGGAAGGGGGCCCCATTAGTGAGGCTACCCTGTGTTGCTCCTATAGGGGCTGGGTTAGGAAGAGGGCCCCATCAGTGAGGCTACCCTGTGTTGCTGCTATAGGGCCTGGGTTAGGAAGGGGGCCCCATTAGAGAGGCTACCCTGTGTTGCTCCTATAGGGCCTGGGTTAGGAAGGGGGACCCCATTAGAGAGGCTTCCCTGTGTTGCTCCTATAGGGCCTGGGTTAGGAAGGGGGCCCCATTAGAGAGGCTACCCTGTGCTGCTCCTATAGGGCCTGGGTTAGAAAAAAGGGCCCCATTAGAGAGGCTTACCTGTGTTGCTCCTATAGGGCCTGGGTTAGGAAGGGGGCCCCATCAGTGAGGCTACCCTGTGTTGCTGCTATAGGGCCTGGGTTAGGAAGGGGGCCGCATTAGAGAGGCTTCCCTGTGTTGCTCCTATGGGGGCTGGGTTAGGAAGGGGGACCCCATTAGAGAGGCTACCCTGTGTTGCTCCTATAGGGCCTGGATAAGAAAGGGGGCCCCCCATTAGAGAGGCTTCCCTGTGCTGCTCCTATAGGGCCTGGGTTAGGAAGGGGGACCCAATTAGAGAGGCTACCCTGTGTTGCTCCTATAGGGCCTGGGTTAGAAAGGGGGCCCCCCATTAGAGAGGCTTCCCTGTGTTGCTCCTATAGGGCCTGGGTTAGGAAGGGGGACCCCATTAGAGAGGCTTCCATGTGTTGCTCCTATAGGGCCTGGGTTAGAAAGGGGACCCCATTAGAGAGGCTTCCCTGTGTTGCTCCTATAGGGCCTGGGTTAGGAAGAGGGCCCCATTACAGAAGCAAGCTCATGTGTTTGCTATGGGGCCTGGGATGGGCCATTTGCTCTAATGAGGCCCCATAGCAAACACATGAGCTTGCTTCTGTAATGGGGACCCCCTTCCTATCCCAGGCCCTAAAGTAGCCACATGGGGCTAGCCTCTATAATAGAGCCCCCTTTCTATCACAGGCTTTGTAGCTGCCACATGGGCTAGGCTCTCGAATGGGGCCTAGGATAAGAATTTGGCCCCATAGCAGTCACATAGTAAAGGCACTCCATTTCTATGCGAGTGTGGAAGCATGCCCCTGAAAATCACCCTGTCTGCATTCGGGGAGCTTTCCCTTCACTTCCTGTTCCATAGACCACATTGAGAGCTTTTCCCACCCATTCCTGTTTGAGTGACAACCCATTATTATTATCCCACCGCCCCCCCACACTTAATGTGATAACCGTACACATGGGGTGTAATCAAGTGTAGTCCTGAGCCTGCCGCTGGGATGCTGGCCAGGAGGGAGTTAAGCCAC
The DNA here is from genome assembly GCA_029574335.1 of Rana kukunoris. Lineage (NCBI taxonomy): Eukaryota > Metazoa > Chordata > Amphibia > Anura > Ranidae > Rana > Rana kukunoris. The sequence goes on along the minus strand of JAJQKJ010001805.1, from coordinate 3,184 downwards.
ACCCCCTAACAATTTGCTCCGCCCACTGGAGCTTACTCATGGGTAAAGCTCCAGTAGGCGGAGCGAACCACATTGGGGCGTGGCCAGGCCACATCCCCGCTAACATTTTGCTCCGCCCACTGGTGCTTACTCACGGGGAAAGCTCCAGTGGGCGGAGTGGCCAGGCATCAGGTCACACCCCCAACATATTTTGCTCTGCCCACCAGAGCTTACTCAAGGCTCCAGTGGGTGGAGCGAACCACATCAGGGGGGGGGGCGTGGCCGGGCGGGAGTCAGGTCACACCCCCAACATATTTTGCTCTGCCCACCAGAGCTTACTCAAGGCTCCAGTGGGCGGAGCGAACCACATCAGAGGGGGCGTGGCCGGGCGGGAGTCAGGTCACACCCCCAACATATTTTTCTCTGCCCACCAGAGCTTACTCAAGGCTCCAGTGGGCGGAGCGAACCACATCAGGGGGGGGGGAGTGGCCGGGCATCAGGTCACACCCCCAACATATTTTGCTCTGCCCACCAGAGCTTACTCAATGCTCCAGTGGGCGGAGCGAACCACATCAGGGGGGGCGGGGCCGTGGCCGGGCGGGAGTCAGGTCACACCCCCAACATATTTTGCTCTGCCCACCAGAGCTTACTCAAGGCTCCAGTGGCGGAGCGAACCACATCAGGGGGGGGGGGGTGGCCGGGCATCAGGTCACACCCCCAACATATTTTGCTCTGCCCACCAGAGCTTACTCAATGCTCCAGTGGGCGGAGCGAACCACATCAGGGGGGGCGTGGCCGGGCGGGAGTCAGGTCACACCCCCAACATATTTTGCTCTGCCCACCAGAGCTTACTCAAGGCTCCAGTGGGCGGAGCGAACCACATCAGGGGGGGGGGGAGTGGCCGGGCATCAGGTCACACCCCCAACATATTTTGCTCTGCCCACCAGAGCTTACTCAATGCTCCAGTGGGCGGAGCGAACCACATCAGGGGGGGCGCGTGGCCGGAGGGAGGTCCAGGCTGAGTTTGCGACTTGTATACACACAGCAGATCTTGTTCTGATGCGACCTTTGTGATAAACAGAGCAAATAGAGACTAGGGATTCGCCCTAACAGGACCGCAGTAAAAACTAGATGGGGGGGGGGTCTAATCCATCTCCACTCCATCCAACACTAAAAAAATACTTCTGCACCCCTTGGGTTGTTTTGTAAACATTCCCTGCAGATTTATAAATAATAATATTTGGAGAATTTCTTCCTCATTCACCAGAATGGACACAACTTCTTCCTAGAGATCAACGCGCCCCCCCCCCCTCCCCCTTCCGTTAACGTTCACCGACTCCTGTATATGCGCACCACGGAGTTCGGGAAGATTCAGCGCAGTTAATCACACGAGGAGCGCACAGCGAGATAACGACCTGCGAGGACATAATTGACACCTGGTCGATAGCGACATCTCAGGAGAGCGCAGCCGCCAGTCTCCCGATCCAACCGCAACAAGAATCTGATAATTAGACCCGAGATCATTCTCTGTACAGCACTGCGGTATATGTCAGAGCTATACAAATGTATTATTATTATGATGTGACTGTGGGGGGGGGGAGTGGACATTAGAGTGTAAGCTCCTCTGTACAGAGACTGTGGGGGGGAGGGGACATTAGAGTGTAAGCTCCTCTGTACAGAGACTGATGTGACGGGGGGGGGGGGGGGGGGACATTAGAATGTAAGCTCCTCTGTACAGAGACTGATGTGACTGTGGGGGGAGGGACATTAGAGTGTAAGCTTCTCTGTACAGAGACTGAGGTGACTGTGGGGGGGAGGGGACAGAGTGTAAGCTCCTCTGTACAGAGACTGAGGTGACTGTGGGGGGGAGGGGACATTAGAGTGTAAGCTCCTCTGTACAGAAACTGATGTGACTGTGGGGGGAGGGGACATTAGAGTGTAAGCTCCTCTGTACAGAGACTGATGTGACTGTGGGGTGGAGGGGACATATTAGAGTGTAAGCTCCTCTGTACAGAGACTGATGTGACTGTGGGGGGGGGGGGGGAGGAGGGGACATTAGAGTGTAAGCTCCTCTGTACAGAGACTGAGGTGACTGTGGGGGAGGGGACATTAGAGTGTAAGCTCCTCTGTACAGAAACTGAGGTGACTGTGGGGGAGGGGACATTAGAGTGTAAGCTCCTCTGTACAGAAACTGATGTGACTGTGGGTGGAGGGGACATATTAGAGTGTAAGCTCCTCTGTACAGAGACTGATGTGACTGTGGGGGGGGGGGGGAGAGGGGACATTAGAGTGTAAGTTTCCTCTGTACAGAAACTGAGGTGACTGTGGGGGAGGGGACATTAGAGTGTAAGCGCCTCTGTACAGAGACTGATGTGACTGTGGGGGGGAGGGAACATTAGAGTGTAAGCTCCTCTGTACAGAGACTGTGGGGGGGAGGGGACATTAGAGTGTAAGTTCCTCTGTACAGAGACTGATGTGACTGTGGGGGGGGAGAGGACATTAGAGTGTAAGCTCCTCTGTACAGAAACTGATGTGACTGTGGGGGGGAGGGGACATTAGAGTGTAAGCTCCTCTGTACAGAGACTGATGTGACTGTGGGGGGGGACATTAGAGTGTAAGCTCCTCTGTACAGAGACTGATGTGACTGTGGGGGGGAGGGGACATTAGAGTGTAAGCTCCTCTGTACAGACACAGATGTGACTGGCTCAGTGTTCTCTGTACAGCGCCATGTAATAAGAGGAGGGAATCCAGCCATCTGACATCACCAAGCAGTAAACGATCGATAGACGCACACAATGGTCTTCCCCTGTTCAGATTTTCGGAGGGAATGATGTCACAGAAAAAAGGGGGAGGGGCCTATTAATTGTCACAGATGGACAGGAACCTAATCTGCTGAGTCAGCTCCCGCAGCATGCTGGGACTTGTAGTTCCCCCCAATTAGAGGGCAGACATGATTACAAGATGGAGACGAGTCACTCCGGCCTGGGAAAGGTCTTTGAAGGACTGAAGGGCTCTTTGTGTTCCTGCGGGACGCAGCCGGAGAACATGAAGGGCGCAGAAGAAGAATTAAATGTTTTCTGGGCTAAATTTAGAAGAAGAAGAAGAAAATAAAATGTGAGCACGGCTGTCACCATGAGAGTGTTACATAAGAGACGGTCTGGGGACAGCGATGACGGCACAGACAGCCTGCAAAAACAACATGGGG